>LR750128.1:675739-837550 GCA_902729485.2 Mus minutoides
ATCACCTGAGGTCTCTGATGTCTGTGGCTCTAACACACGGACTTCCTATCCCCTTGAAGGGGTCAATACATATGATGCCAGAAAGCCATGATCAGGACTAGAAAGTGGGGTCAAATTTCATGGACCCCTCACTTGTGGGTAGAAGGAAGCAGAATCAAGGGGCTTAAAGAGCCAAGAGTGAAATCCTGAACACTGAGGGTAAGGGGAGGACCAGTATGAGCACAGGTCCTCAGGTGTCCCTAAGGTTTTCATGTGCCCATCGTTTTCATCACTGGCTGTGGGTTAACCCAGATCGCCCTCCCATATGCTGTTCCCTCCACAGGGATCAAGGGGCTCAGGAGAAAGAAACTTGAGTCTGGGTCTCTGAGCTTCACCATAGCTTGACTCTTCTGTGTTCTAAGGCAGGTCCAAGAACCTCAGTGTGAAGTGGGGGTGGGGAATGGAGGGTGGGATAAAGCACTGGATTTGTCTTTCTTCTGGGGCGGCTGGGGACCGGGGATGTGAAATGAGATCCGATGGGCTGTCTTTCAAGTGCTAAGCAGAAGGGTTCGCCACACATTGACCTGAGATGAAAGTCGGAATACAAACGCCAGCTCTGGATTTCTTCACGCTTCATCGCGCAGATGAACAATCCCCCTTGGAATTGCTTGTCCTTTCGGAGAGGTATGAAATTCAAATATGGAAATGCCATTATTCAAAGAAGCCTTAAGGACTGGACGACGGAGATTTGCAAAATCTGTAATTGATCTATTATGCAAAGATTGTGTCTTACGGCTTTATTTTCTTTTTGAGAACTCCATATATAGTGTCTTAGGATTCTCTGGCTGTGACGAGACACCATGACCACGGCAACTCTTATGAAAGAAAACATTTCACTGAGATTGGCTTACAGTTCAGAGGTTTAGTCCATTATTGTCATGGTGAGAAGCATGGAGACACACAGGCAGACATAGTGCTGGAGACGGAGCCTGAAGTTCTACACCTGGATTGGTAGACATTAGGGAGTGACGCTGGGCCTGACTTGAGTTTTTGAAACTTCAAAGCCCATATACAGTGATACAATTTCTCCAACAAGGCCATACCAAGGATACACCTCCTAACAATGACACTCTCTATGGGCCCACGGAGCCATTTTTATTCAAATTGCCTCATAGGGCTTAACACATAAACTGAAATACTTATTTTTTTCTAATGTAAAAACCATCTAGTGAATAAGAAGGCCTGAACACCAAAGTTTAGTGTCTGATGCAAGTCTATTATTGGAGTTGAGTACAGAATGACTTGGTGATTAAGATCCAAGTTCACAATTGAATTCAATTAAGATTGAAGTTCAGAGAGGTGGGAGAGATGGTTCAGCTGGTCAAGTATTTGCTGTAAGCATGAAGACCTGAAAAAGGCATGTAAAAGCCAAATATGGGGCTGGCGAGATGGCTCAGCAGGTAAGAGCACTGACTGCTCTTCCGAAGGTCCTGAGTTCAAATCCCAGCAACCACATGATGGCTCACAACCATCGGTAATGAGATTCAGTGCCCTCTTCTGGTGTGTCGGAAGAGAGCGACAGTGTACTTATTTATAATAATAAATAAATCTTTGGGCCGAAGCAAGCGGGTCCGACCAGAGTGAGGGGGGTTGACCGGAGCGAGCAGAGGTCCTAAATTCAATTCCCAACAACTACATGAAGGTTCACAACCATCTGTACAGCTACAGTGTACTCACATACATAAAATTAAAAAAAAAATCTTTTTAAAAAAAGACAAATAAGGCAATATGCACTTGCAGCCCTAGCCCTGGTGTGTGTGTGTGTGTGTGTGTGTGTGTGTGTGTGTGTGTGTGTAGACAGGAGCTTGCTAGCCAGGCAGCCCAGCCAAATCATTGAGCTCTAGGTTCAGGGAGAGACCTTGCCTAATAATAATAATAATAATAATAATAATAATAATAATAATAATGTTGAGATTGATAGAGGAAGGGTGCTGATGTTGACTACACACACACACACACACACACACACACACACACACACACACACACACTGCCCCTGAGAAATCTGTCTTTGTGAGATTATGTGTATTTTTCATTTGGCTGAAGAAGGAGTGCATTCAAATCCTCAAAAAGGGTTGTTACCTCCAAGAACTACAATCAGTCCATGGCTGTGAGTGCCACCACAGCCACACCCATCAAGGTTTCTGATCATGGCTGGTGCTGAGGTGCAGAAAGGCCAGCAGACATTACTTGGCAACTGGATAAAACTTCTCCAGGCTCCAGGCATTTTCCCTACCTGTTGAGAGCAGCTAAACGGTGGGCACTGTGAGTTTATTGCAATGCTTAAACATAGCAATGTACTGAGACTCTCCGGCCTCTGGCGTGGGAGCTTCACAGACACCACCCTACCAAACCTGAAGTCTCATCTGGATTCAGTAAGAATCCTCCTTCCAAGGTCTCATGTGACTGGAGAAAGAATCTTTTGGTCAAGTCACCCAGCACATAAGACCTAAGGGCTCTACTCTGCACGGGATCTTGGACACACTGTGTCCAGCAGCTCCTCTGTCATGGAGGCCATCAGATAAGCTGCTCTTCCAGCCTGCTTCCCTTCTGAGGTGCACAGCATGGTCCTGTGGCAAACAGAGTGATCCACCTTCCTCTGTTTTTTTATCACTGGACCTGGGTCAGGGATGGACTTCCCCTTGAGGAGAAACCCATATTAGCCAGCACCCAGCCTTCTGCCACCCACCCACAGGGATGGAGGAGGAGACAAGCTAAGCTTTATTGAGTACCAAGTCAGTTGGCACTGTACCAAGTACTTTTTATATTTATATTAAAATGTGTTTGAATTCTCACAGTCACACTGGTTAGCATTCAGTCTAAGCTCCTCCCCACAGTTACCTGGCAACAGCCAGGTAGGCCTGACCTACTATAAAAGGGGCTGCTTGCCCCCCCCTCACTCTCTTGCTCCTCTCTGGTTCTCTTGTTCTCTCTTGCTCTTCTTCCCCCCCCCCATGTGATCATAGCGGGCCTCTACTCCTCTACTTCTGTTCTCTCTCTCTCTCTCTCTCTCTCTCTCTCTCTCTCTCTCTGCCTTTCTCTGCCTCTACTACCCTCTTAACTGCCCTCCTCATGCCCTGAATAAACTCTATTCTACACTATACCATTGTGTGGCTGATCTGTCAGGGGGAAGGGATGGCTTGGCATGGACCCGCTGAGACACCTCCTTCCCCCTATACCTCANCCACACACATGCTCATAGCCAGCCTCTACTTCTCTCCTCTTCCTCCTCTCTCCCTCCTCATCCTCTTCCTCCTCCTTCTTCCTCTCTCTCTTTCTCTTTCTCTCTCTCTCTCTCTCTCTCTCTCTCTCTCTCTCTCTGCCTTTCTCTGCCTCTACTACCCTCTTAACTGCCCTCCTCATGCCCTGAATAAACTCTATTCTACACTATACCATTGTGTGGCTGATCTGTCAGGGGGAAGGGATGGCTTGGCATGGACCCGCTGAGACACCTCCTTCCCCCTATACCTCAACACACCTCTATAGAACATACCCCTCCTCTCTTTATTTTTTTTATAAACACAACACTAAAGTAGAAGAACCTGTTGTTATTATTATTATTATTAATTATGATGATGTGATGATTTGGAGGCACCAAAAGGTAATAGTTTAGGACAGTCTCTGGATTTGAATGGTCTTCCTCTGAACCATAACTACAGTACGTCTGGTGGCTTGACACTCTTGGCCTACAGGCTGCCTATCTTTGGTGCTTCCAGCGAGTAACCAAGAGTTGTGATGTAGCAACGGAAGGAGCCAGGGTCAGGAGATGCATACGCCATGCTGAGGGTGAGGTGACAACGTGGGCCTGGTTCTCTTGGCACAGGATTGGGCTCTGCCTCATCTGTCTCTAGCTGAAAGAGGAGAGTAGACTGTGCTGGCGCTGGCTGCCAACCTGGGCTTGGTCTTCCATTGAGTGAGAAGCTGAAAGCGAAGATCCTGCCAGCAGCTCGGCTTTCCCAGCCAATGGGAGGGGTGGAGCCTTGCAATAGACACAGCTCGCTGCTAATGCCCACTTTGCCACCTTCCATGGGGGTTGCCCAGCTTGGCTTTGGTTACCCCGGCCCCATTCCACCCTTCGCAGTGTTTGATATTGCTCTCGCCGTGGCTGGTGGAGAGGCAGGAATGGGATAATATATATGGACAAGCTGGCACAGCGAACGGAGTCGATAAATGTTTGCTAATAAAGTAAGTAAATGAAGTTCTTTGGAGCTAAAGATTTAGGAAGTCAATAACCCAGTCACTGCTAGAAGGCTTTCTTTTACTGTTAGATTTATGAAGAAACAAAATAGAAAGTCAGAGCTGCTTTTTTTTTTTTCTTTTTAAAAATATGTCTATACCACCAGCTTGGAGCTCCCCTTTTATTTGAAAAGATTTGGCAGCAGGAAACAGATTTAGGGCTGGTTTAGTGAGCCCTCTGTCTGAGTGAAACACGCCCTTTTTCAGCTAGTGTGAGCACAGTTCCTGGTTCAAGGTTTGCCCAAGCATGAGGTTCCTTTTCAGAGATCTTTCTTTAAAATGTTGGACCCAGGATACTACAGAATGCAAGTGGAGGACACATCAATGTAGATCCTTTCTAGAAATGGGTGCCAGGGCACACAGAGAAGCTGGGTGTAAAACCTGTTTAAGGAAGGGCATGTTGACCTTCAGAAAATGCAAATACCCTAGCTGGGTCATTGCCTGAGGCCCAAGGCTTCTGCTGTGAACACAGACCTCCACCAGCTGGAATATCGTGGAAGAAACAGCAGAGGTCAGACTACGTCCTGTGTCGTCCTGTGTGGTCCTGTGAAGCCGCCCCAGGCAAGCCCAAGGCAGCCTCCGTTTCGGATGCTTCCTAGGGACTCAGCACCAGCTGGGATTCTGAGGATAGGACTCCATGGAGCAGTTCAAAGAGTCTGAGTTCTGGAGGCTGGGTTTGGCCCATAGGGCTGATGCATTTAGTTAGCCTCCCCTGAAGCACCAGTTTCCTTGGGAATACTATAGAATAATGGAGAACATTCCAGCATAACCGCCTTGCCGCTGGAAGATTAAATGAGTGGAATACAGCTTGCTCTCTATAAATAGCTCAATAATGGCAGCTGCTATTATCATTATAATTGTTGTTGGAGGACAGTCAAGGGAGGAACAAAGGCCCAGAGGCAGGTGCTCAGCATGTGGGGGAAGTGCCAGAGCCGAGGGTCCAGAGGTGGTAAGTGGACACAGGCAGCTGCAGATCACAGAGGACTTTATTAACCGGCCAGAATCTCCACCTTCACCTATGAGGCGCTATGTTTCTCTCTCCACTCACAGCCCATTTTCTAAGAAACAGTGATCTCACACTGCATCTCCATCCGCTCTCTTCCCACCTCCATCCCCACTTCCACTGGTCTAACAAATTCAAGGTTATCCTCTGAGCCCGACTTGGGATGCCATGGACTTGAAGAAGCTTCAGGCTCTGCTTTTGAGGAACTATTCAGTCCAGGCAGCCAGGAAGGCAGCGAAAGGGGCAGCGGAGACGGCCAGAAACAAGGCACAGAGAGGTAGGGCAGGTAGAACAGGGTCACAAGCAGGAAGTGGCGGAATGTGATCTCACAAGCTGTCTTTCCCTCTGGGAGCCACAGGCAGCCAGCTTTTCCTCCTGCCCAGCTAGGGATGAGCTAAGGCTAGCTCCCCTCTGGGCTTGGTGCACTGTGGGAGTTATGCTGCTCTAGAGACTTGGTATAAGAGGCAAGGCAGAGAGACAATGGGAAGGTTAATGTGACTCTAACACCGGTGGCATAATGAGAGAATTAACTGGAGAAGCAAGAAAGTCAAGGGTTAAAAGCTTAGCTCATTCTCTCATTCTGCACTAGCTGAGCACCTACTAGGTGCCAGGCAATGCTCTAGGTTCTTGGGATCTGGTAGCAAAGGGACTGGAAAGCCTTGATATTTGTTCCTAGTACTTGTGTTCCAAATGAACACTCTAACAACATGATTAAAATATGCCAGCAACAGGCAGTAAGGGCCACAGAGGAAATGGCAGAAAATGAGGAAGAAGAAGCTGCTGAAGTGGAGGCTTGGAGGAAGTGACAGGAAGTATCAGGTATTTCTGGTAAAGAGCAGGGCAACAAAAGGGTCCGTAGGAGGAAAGGCGGAAGGTGGTGTGTGCCGGGCATGTTAGAGAAAGGAACAGAGTAGCAAGTCCAGAGATGTCTGGTGATGCAGCGCTGAGGATGGAGTGGGTGAGGCCTAATGGGTGACCCCCAAAGAAGTTGGGTCTGACCTTGAGCAAGGTGGGATGCACTGGAGGATCTTGAATGGAGAAGGGTGGAATTGGACCTGGTTTTGAAGGGCTACTCTAGAGTGGCTAGGGCAGAGTAATTACAGTAATTAAGAGGGCATACATAAAACGGGCCAGACAATGAAGATGCTAAGTGGGTGCTGGGTGTAAGAAAAAAAAGAGAAGAGTCTAATCGCAAGGGGCACAGGGTGGGTCTGTATTTACTTGAGGGGCCTGGGTTTGGAGAAAAAGCCATGCATCCTTAAGCTAGTGCTAAGAACACTTCTTTGCTGCTCCTCGGATGAAGTCTTATCACGTGAGCCCTGTGGTGGGAGATATTTCTTTCCCTCTTCTGTCCCGCCAGTAGGGATTGTTGCTAATCATACCAGCCAGGCTCTCAGCCCCCTTCCACACTCCACCCTCTTCTCTCCTAGGCTTCTTCCTCCACTGTATCATCCATGCAATCTCTCTGCATAGCCCTGAGTGCTATCTACCCTGAAAGGAAAGAAAAACACATTTCCCAGTTCCCCCCCATGTCTTCAGTGAAGGAACTTCCGACGGCTTAGTGGGTCATGAGAACATTTGCTTTAGGCCCTAAATCTTCCTAAGAGTCTCAGAGAGGAGTGTTATTGAAGATCTCCCACGGGGTCTGGGGTAGCTGTGGAAGTATCAACGGTGGTCAGTTCCCAGGAGGGAAGTGTGTGGGTCTTTGGATGGTTTTCTACAAAGCTCACCTGATCCGTGCACAGTGGTGACACTGAGGGGAAAACTGGCATGGAACTGGATAAAGCTCAGCCTTGGGGTGTGACTAATAGTAAAATTCTACGAGTTAGAAATAGTCTTTGACATTTCAATTATTTTCATGGCAATAGATCAGGCAGAAATTTGGACAACCTGGGACTATTTTGCTTTATATCAAGTTGATTTTGCATCTACCTCTTAGATATTTATAATCCAAATGTATATATCCACTCATCCATCCAACCACCTACCCAGTCATCTTCTAACTCACTTATCCATTGTCCATCCATCCATCCATCCATCCATCCATCCATCCATCCCACCCACCCATCCACCCACCCATCTATGCATTCACCTATCTATCCACTCATCCATCCATCCACCCACTTATCCATCCATCCACCCACCCACCCACATAACAGGTCATTTTTTAATTAATAATATAAAACATGTGAGGATTTACAATGTGCTAAACCATAGAGGCACAGTAGACAATATAACAAAGTAGCTGCTTTCCCGCAGCTTAATGTCCATCTATCCTTCTGTCATTCACTCTTTCATCCTACACCTTATCTTTCTTTCTGTCCTTCCATCTATTGACTCCACAGCCTGTGCCTGATTGGCGCTGCACTGAAAAGTAAGTCAGGCTGAAGCTGCCCTGAAGGAACTCAATGAGATGGCGAGGCTGTCCATGCCCATGAATGCTGCAGGTGCTGTAAAGGAAGTCTGCATGCTACGTGGATGGCATAATAAGGAACTGGATATTCCACCTGGGTGGCAGGCCAAGAAAGGCTTTATGGATAAGGAGAGAACTAGGCTTCAAAAATGAACCCATGTTCACTGTGTGACCTGGATGGGCTGGTGGAAGGTATAAAGGCAAGAAAACACATGTGTTGTGGTGACTGCATGAAGATGCTCATTGCTGAGGCAACATGCAGAAGGGAATTTCAAGGTAGTGGGTGGGGCTAGACCAAGGAGGGATCATAGTGCTTATTGAGCGTCTATATCATTGAGGCAAGCGACCTCTCTGAGAGCCAGTTCTGGTGTCTCATTCCAACCTCCATGGGGCCAAGTTTCCTGAATAGCATTCTGGTTAGAATAGCCATGGGAAATGAGCACAAGTCTCAGCTCAGGCTGCCAGTCAGCTCAGAGCAATGCAACATCCACACCGTTCTCTGTCCCTTGGCTGCCTAGGACCCGAGTGCTGCCTTGAGCTCCTCTGGCTCAGCCAATGTCTTGTCCTGTGCGAAGTTTCTCTGTGCGCTCAACAGCCACCCTATCTTCCCTACTTCACCTCTACCTCCACCTCTACCTCATCTCTACCTTCACATACCTCACCTCTACCTCCACCCCTACCTCACCTCTACCTCATCTCTGCTTCACCTCTACCTCACAGTACAGTTAGCCCCTGGGTTTTGCTGGGTGAGACCCCTGGCTGGATTCTGTTTCTGCAGAACTCTCTAATGACCTTCATCCTAGAATGAGCGTCTCTTTCCCTGTGTAGATGCTGAGATAATGAAGACAGCCACAAGTTGACATCCTTTCTCTTAGATGTCCCTTTACAACCTTGCTCCTTCGGCAGACATTCACTTAAAACACCTAAGCTGTTTGCAAACAACAATCATAAAGTCACACATAGGCATTTGAAAGACTTTAACAGTAAAAAAAGTAAGCAGAAAGCAACCTCCTTTTCTTTCCCTGCCCCACTCTCTCAAGGGACTCTATTACCAGTTTCTTATGTAAGATCTTTCTATCAACACTCATCCATTCACTCATTCACTCACTGACTCACTGACTCACTCACTCACTCACTCACTCATTCACTCACTCATTCATTCATGCACTCATTCACTCACTCACTCACTCACTCATTCACTCACTCATTCACTTATTCACTCACATACTCATTCACTCACTCACTCATTCACTACTCATTCACTCATTCACTCACTCACACACTCACTCATTCATCCACTCACTCACTCATTCACTCACTCATTCATTCATTCATTGACTCACCCATTCACTGACTCACCCATCCACTCACTCATTCATTCACTCATTCATTAACTGACTCACCATTCACTCACTTATTCACTCACTCACTCATCCACTCACTCACTTACTCATTCACTCACACACATTCACTCACTCACTTACTCACTACTCATTCACGCATCCATTCACTCACTCATTCACTCAGTCAGTCAGTCAGTCAGTCAGTCAGTCAGTCACTCACTCACTCACTCACTCACTCACTCAACATTACAAAGATCAAACAATGTGCAGGTTCTTCAGGGAATAAAAATCTGATAGTTCTTGCCTTCTTGAGCACAAAATCCAGCCAGAGAGACTGACGTTCATCTAAAGAGCATACAGAAGACAATGCAAGTAGAACTTTGCAAAACACCATGAAGAAAACATCCATGCATGCTACCATGCCCTAACCCAAGTAGAAGCTAGATGGTAGCATCACTTAATTTAATTTAATTTCTGTTGCCCTGCTAAGACTGAGGTCTGACATTACCAGAAGGTCCTGAGCTCAGTGCAAAGTGGTGACTTCCCTTTACTAGCAGGGCTTCTCCTCTGACACTGTCTGAGGAGCCCCAAGTCCCTATACCCTCTACCTGCAGAATTTCACATGGCCGTGGTTAGATGACAGGTTCAGCTTCCTTTTTTCCCAAATGAGAGCCCATTCAGCCAGCACCTGAAATTCCTGGAATGCTTCCCCATGCTAATGAGGCATCTCACTCAGCAAATGACCCTGTCTACTCTGGATATTCCTACCCACTTCCCCAAAACTATATAACCCTTGATTCACCCCGGATAAAGTTAATCTGCCTCCCTGAGCCCCTGTGAGTCATTATTACTGTCCTTACTCATGGGCCATCAGAAACCCCGTTTGTCATGTCTGCTCCCTTTGTCCTCACGGGCCAGTGACCAATGATTCTGGGGAGAGGGGAGACCCAGGAATTCATACAGTTTTCCCTGTAGTCACTAGCATCTGTTTCCCTTTGTCTCCAAGTCAGTCTACCCAGATTCTCATTGATAAGAACGTTCTTTCCACTTTAAGAAATCAGCCTTTTTTCTGACCTATGTGCTGCACACAGACTTCTCAGTTTTTCATCTGTTCTTTACGTGTGCTTTTAGCATCATTCTAACCAGAAATGTTCTCATTCAACTTGGTTCATTCCGTCTTTCTCTCTATAGGTGTAGTCTTATGTTTATTAAGTGCTTCCTCTGTAGGGAGATACATACTTGCCTGGTAAACAGGAGGACTGATGCTCAGACCCCCAGAACCCATGTAAATGCTGACTGAGTACGTATGGTGGCTTGCTTACAATTCCAAGCCTTGCAGGGCCGGGAGACAGGATCCTAGGAGCAAGCTGGCTAGTGAGTCCCGTCATGCTGGTGAGTCCCGGTTTCAACTAAGAGACCATGCCTCAAAGAATAAGTGGGAGAGTGACTGGGGAAGAGTTCTAGCATCAATCTCGGGCCTCTACATGCATGCACAGAAGTGCACATAGAAACCTTGACGCACATGTACACAAAAAGAAGAAGAAAGACAGTGTTTGCTCGAAGTACTAAAAGTTATTTTTCCAGAGTAACCAATCAACCGTGTCAGTGACTACTGGCTAAACCACCTTAGCCCACTGATGTACATCCTGCTCTAGAAACCACTTTATTTCTAGGTACGATGGATTGCATTCACCTCAGTATTTCCCACTTTATCCTATCGATCTAATTTTTTCAGTGTGGGAAATAAATTGTTTCATTACTGCAGCTTCATAAAGGCTTCAAAATCAGAAAGGACTGGTCTTGATTCAACCTCACTTCTTTTAAAAATGACACTTAGAGGCTATTTTTATCTCATTCTCTCCAATATCAATTTAAATTCTGAATCATTGGATCTCTGAATGCCGTCCAATTGGTGACGAAAATTGTATGGGAGAGGAAAGCCAACAATGGGGTGGTCCGGATGCATAAGTCCATTAAAGACCACGTTTGAATATACATTATGCTTCCTGAAACAACGTTTAGCTGTCTCCTCCCTGCTCCCCATTCTCTGGTTCTACCTCAGAGTCCTCATGGGAACTTCCTTCATAAAAACAAGTTGAATTCATGAATGAGTCCTGGGTAGAATTCTTTGTAGAGAAGAAGGATTAGTGTTAAAGAAAGGTGTTAAAGCCATATTAACACCCTCCTGGGTATTCTTCTGTTACAGAAATTAAAGGGAGCTGGGAAAAAAATTGGAGGATTTCACACCAGCTGCCAGCAGCGTTTGATGCCAAGGACAAATATTCACAGATCTGTCTCCTCCGGGGATATATACAAGCCATTTCCAGGTAAAAGCAAGGATTCCCGCTAGAAGGGAGGCTGCTGTACCTGGCTGCCTTCCAGGGGGACATTTCTTTTCGATAGAGCCTCCACACAGTAAGAGGATTATTTCTATGCATCACGAAGCCCTTTAGGGTCTGCAAGATTCTGAGTCACCCACAAAAGATTAAATCACATTTAGCCCAGCTTCAGTGCTAAGTATATTTAATTGTCTTCGAAGTCTGATTATCTTTAATTAAACAGCCTGATGATAGATTTATTACTTATTTGATATGATATGGTAGAGAACTATTCACTGAAATGTTTAATAAATGGAAATACCCTACGGCTGACCACATGGAGTGACAGAGGTGTGTGTGTGTGTGTGTGTGTGTGTGTGTGTGTCTGTGCGAGCATACACATGCGCCCATCTATAGCATTTTGAGAGTTGGCTGTATTCCTCCATTAACACAGTATAGAGATTGATAGCACATAAAAGCGCACGCCTGCCATTTGCAGCCTCGCATGTGTATACAGACATAAATAACTAATCGGCCTTCCACAATCCATCAAAGCTACAAAGATTACTAAATTGGCTTTTAAAAACTTTAGAATCCCATTAGGGCAAATTCAGCTGCTGACTACAGAGCAAATAACAAACCACAAGAGGACTCTAAACTCTCATTTGTGGCTGCTGATAAGAGTTAAAGGTAGCACACTTTCACTTTCAACTAGACTATGGGGCCTGGTGGGAGCTGGTAGGGGTGGGGGTGGGGTGGGGGAGCGGGATGCAGAGGTAAGAGCTAACCTTGTTGGTTAGCTTTTAACCTTGCTGGTTATCTTTTTCTACTAGACATGTGGGAAGGATGCCTCTGGGGGTCATGTCCAATATGGGGCTTTAACAAGGCCCAGCATTCCTTGAGGAATCTCAGATGTAGCTCAGTGGCTCTCAGATCCCCGACATGAGCCAAAACCTGAGACTGAAGATACTCAGAGACTGCCAGTATATTGAACAGTGGCTCCAAAAGACGTGTCTGCCGAAAGCCCAACACCTGTAAGAGGGACCACCCGATTTGCATGCCCATAAGTGAAGGGCACCAGAATGAGCTGATGCTGGGCTTGGAGCACTTTGTCAGCCCAGTGGCACAGTTAGGGCCTTGAAAGAGAACCGCAGAGGGAGACCGGAACACACTAGGTGTCTTGAGTTCATTTCTATTGCTGGGATAAGACACTCCCGACAGAAGCTACTATAAGAAAGATAGGGCTTATTTGGCTCACATTCCCAGGGTACAGGCCATCAGGGTAGTGAAGTCAGGGCAGGAGCTTGAAGCTGCTGGTCATACCCTCAGTTGGGAGCAGAAAGGAATGAACGCACGTGAGCTTACTGGTGCTCAGCTTCCGTCTATGCTTAAACAGTTGAGACCCAGAGCCAGAGAAAGGTGCTGGGCAAAATGGCAGGTCTTCCTGTTGCCATTGATATTGTCAAGACAATCCCACACAGACATGCCCACAGGTCGAGCTGACGTAGACAGTTTCTCACTGGGACCCTCGACCCAGGTGAATCTACATCATCTCAAGCTGACAGGTACACTGAGGAGGCCAGGTGGGGAGGGGAAAGTGATCGGTGTGGGGATCTACAGGCTGAGGGTCGCTGTAGTTTGCTGGCAGCCAACAAAACCTGGGAGAAAAGCATGGATCAAATCCTATCCTGCAGCCTTCAGTAGTAACCAACGCTGTGGATGCCTCCATTTCAGATCTCCAGCTTCCAGAATACAAGAAAATGCATTATTGTGTTTGTAGTCCATCTGACCTGTGGCCAGAACTGATTTCTTTCTGGGTGTTAAACACACCTGACTGTTTGGAGCAAAGCTTTGAGCCCATGACCTTCTTCTCCCACTTGAACAACCTCTAGTGGCTCCCTCTTGCCTTGAGGGTGGGATGGAAACTCTTTACCCAGGGCTTAAAGGCTTCCGTGGCCTTCGCCTGGCCTAGCTGTCCAAACAAATTCCATTCCTTCACAAACCCACAAAGCCACTTAATGTCCCTGGTTGTGATGTTCCACATCCCTGTCTCTGCTCACACAACTTTTCTTATCTCCAAGGCTCTCCTCCTCTCAGTGTTCTATGGGGAGCCATTCCTGGCTTTTCTGAGCATAACATGACACTGCTTCCCTGGGCAGGCTGACCCAAACTCCCCTAAATAGCCTTAGATTGTCCACCCCCCACACTTTACACAGCAGGATACCCAATAATATTTGGGTGAGGACAGAAAATGATAGTACTCATGGAAAATGAGAATGGAGACTTTTGTGGCACTTCCTGTGGGCCAGACACTATTCTGTGCACCTCGCACCATTAATTATTTTAATCCTCACATCCCTCAGTAGTTTGCATGTTTCTCCTTCTCCAGATGATGAGAAGGAGGCTCAGAGAGGTTAGGTTTCTTCCCAAATGTCACACAGATGGAGGTATAGGTGGGGTTGGGGATTAATCCATTAGGCTTCAGAGTTTGTCCTGCTCAGAAAGAGAGGGAATGGCTATGCTGGGAAGGACTCGGAGGCGCATCTGAGATCAGGGAAAAGCCAGAGGCAGAGGAATGATCTTGGCACAGAGTGCATAAGGCCAGGGTGCTGGTATCTGGGCATGTGGAGATAACAGTTTAGGCCAGGGAAGGGTTGGGGCTGCTCAGAGCCTGCACCAGAGGCCCATAAGTGTCTAAAGAAGCCAGCGATCCTTGGCCATTGGTAGCCTGGGTTGCACAGACCTGTATATGACTTCTGTAGCAGGTGGGGTGGGAGACATAGAGAGTTTTAGTGACTCATCAAAGGCTGACACAAGTCAGGGCTGGCCCTGAGCTGACCTTGGATTCCAGGTCAGGGGCCCTGAGCACCAGGACTGGAAGTCACAGATAGGGAGTGGTTAGAATCAAGCTAGACATAAAGTACAAGAACCATCACCTTGGTAGCCTGAAGCATTAGACAAGATGGCTGGTCAGAGTGGATGAAGGCTGCTTCGGTGTAGGGGACGCTGTCCAGGTAAGCAGGAGGTGAGGGGAGAGTGCTGGGAGCAGTGGCCAGCGGCATATACTAATGTGCGGATACTCACCTTTCACCCCACAGCTGCTGTCAGCAGAGCCGGGGCTCAGTGGCAACAGGCTCACGATGATCCTTCCCCACCCCCAAAACACACATCCGAAAGTTGGTTAACTCTAGGGGCTGGTTAGAGGAACACGTTTTCTATCTGAGTTTTGTATGCAGGTGCTTGCACACATAAACACACAGTCCCCCTGAGCATTTACACACACGTACAAACACAGCTGCCCAGCTATTGGCTGTTGGCGTGTAAGCCCGACTGTCTTCCGGTACAAAGCACTGTGCCAACAGAGAAAAATGATCCACCCCTCTCCCTGAGGGAACTTTCTCAACAGATGTGATTATGCATCTTCAGAGTCTGCGTCTGTTATTTAGAAGCAGCGAGTCGTGAAATCGCAGGCCCCGTAAGCTAGGGAGCTATAGATATTATGAAGTACAGTTGCCAGCATTTCCAGACCCGAAGCACACAATGAAGATCCCTTATCAGAGTCTGTGGGTAAGCTCCTTTTCGTAGAGATAAGCAAGGACCAGAGAGGGTAAGGAACTTCCCTAGGGTCACACAGTCTTGGATAATGGAAAGCCAGTTCCAGTGCCAGGCTGAATTCATCAAGTTGAAAGGAATCAGAATTGTGGTGTTGAATTCCAGTTTCAAGGTCAGTGGAGTAATGGTCTTCAAAGATGATTACCATTAACTCACCAGAACCTATGAATATGAAAGGGGCTTTCAAAGGGCTGTGCCCAGTCTCTCCCAGGTCTCCAAAGGGACACAGTTCAGTCAACCCCTTGCTCTTAGCTCAACAAGGCCTGTTTGGGATTCTGACCTCCACAGCATGAAAACCATTTCAGGTCATTCTGTCTGGAAGTCTGTATGGTGGTCATGGGAGACTCGGCATTTAAGTTAGGCTGAGCCACACGAGAGGCTTCTTGTGCAATGGGGTCTGGTGAGACCATTCGTAAGTGGCATTACTAGTCTTCCTGGAGACCCAGGAAGTAGCTGTCTTGACTTATCCAGTGGGAAATAGGCACACAGGGATTGGTACCTTAAGAGGTGTACCAGCTGCCAATGGAAAAGGTTTACCCACAGTCCAAGGAGCACATATGTGGGAAGCACCTAGAAGGGGACTGTGGGGTTGGACTGTGACATCTCTGGAGCCCTTCTGGCCCCTCTGACCCCTGTCAGAGATGAGAGTATCGGGATGGCTGTGCCTAACTCTAGTTACACCAGGGCCAGTGCTGTCCTTCGTCACAAATTTAGGTTTCCAATAGCTGGATCCAGGCAGCTCAGCTGTCACTCCTAGGGTAGGTTCAGGCTGGTCTCTGATCAAGCCTGGTCTACTTGCAGATTATTTAAGTGTGGGAACACTGGTGTGGGTGTGGCTGTGGCTGTGCCGGTAAGGTGGGAGCTGGCTCCATCCCAGGTTGGATGCTTGTAGGAGGGATTGGCTGATTCAGAATGAGTCAATGTGGCTTTGTGGCTGAGCCAACTAAAGAAGGCTGGCCCCTGCCTCACTGCCTCATCCCAGACACCAGAGAGAGGGCTTCATTGCTAAGGACAACAGGTGAGGGGGGGGGGGGGGGGGGGGGGGGGGGGGGGGGGGGGGGGGGGGGGGGAGCCTCCGACTACATAGACCCAGAGAGGCTGCTCTATGATCTGGGAGTCCTGGTTGTCCCCTCCTGTCCCCTCTATTGTGGGCTTATGATCATAAGCCTGTTCTCTCTCCCCCACCCTCCACACATACTTTCTCTCTGCATTTCCTTTCCCAGATGGTTAGTGACAGCTCCACTGTGTCCCCACAGTCCCCTTACAGGAGCTGCAGCATCAAAGGCTTGTTTTGCAGGCTCTGGAGGGCCTGTGTCACTGCATTCCATACTTTGATTAAAAATGATCCCACAGGTACGTTGCCTCTACCTGAGTAAATAACCAGCCCCATGCTCATGCAAGTAGCACAAATTGAATATGGTGGAACACACACACACACACACACACACACACNCAGTCCCCTTACAGGAGCTGCAGCATCAAAGGCTTGTTTTGCAGGCTCTGGAGGGCCTGTGTCACTGCATTCCATACTTTGATTAAAAATGATCCCACAGGTACGTTGCCTCTACCTGAGTAAATAACCAGCCCCATGCTCATGCAAGTAGCACAAATTGAATATGGTGGAACACACACACACACACACACACACACACTCACACAGACTGAGAGTAGTAGGGGGACCTGGGACAAAAGGATTTGGTGGGAGGAAGAAAGGCATAAGAGAAAATGATGAGGGAGACTTTGATTAAAGAACACTGTATACGTATACGTATGTATCTGTATATGTAGTATATGCATATAATGTATATGTATATGATGTATATGTATATGATGTATATGTATATACATACATAGATGTATATGAAGTTGTAAAAGAGTAAATAAATTAAATAATGATTTACAAAACCCAGAATGACCCCCCAAGGCACATTTGAAGAGAGGCTGGACTCAGCAGGAAAGGTAGGTGCTGCCTGGGGAAAACCCAAGCCCTGGGTGGTGTCAGGACAGGACGAGACCTTTCCAGTACTTCTTGGTTCTTGGCATTTGATAGCTGGGCCATCTGGCTTTCTGGCCACACCCTGGGAGACTGGGAGCAGCCTTCTGGCCAGGCTTCTTTGCAAAGCACCCCTAGCTTTTGTCAGCCCCTCACAGCTGACAGCCTGGCCTATAGCCCACCTTTCTGTCTGAGTGTGGAGGAACTGAGGTGGGGCTTCATCTTTAGGCCTGGATCTGCCTGCTGCTCTCTTGGGATCCCGCTGTGCAGCTCTAACCAGGACTCTGGGAGTGCTCAGTAGATACACATCAGCTCAGCTAGCTTGAACAAAACACTGTTAGTCAGCACTATTAGAGAGCCTACCTTCATGTCAGGGTCTGATTTTGCCTAGAGAGATGCTTTGTCCCAGGGAACCCCCACTATGGTTCACAGCAAAGTGGCCCCTACAGCTTCCCTTGTGCGGACAGTGAAGGGATGAAACCAGGGCACCCAATCGATTGCCTCCTCCCCGCTGCAGCTTCAGCCCCAGGGGACACCTGAGGCAGCAGCTCAGCTTTGTGTGGCTTGGCCCTGGGAAAGTTCTATTCAGTAATCTAGCCTCCGGTGTGCACCTGCTTCTGGTGTGTTTAATGTCACTCTGATTCTAAGAGCAGCCAGGAGTAGTGTCTGCTGAGCTCCGGTTCCAATGCAGGCGTTAGTACACAGTGCCTTCCCAGCCCTTGGTGCTGGAGGGCATGAGTTTATCTCTGGGGAAAGGCGAGAGGCTGCCCAGAGCACACAGCTAATAAACAGGCAGAGAATTCAGTGTGAGGTTTTTTTTTTTTTCCCCTCCTTGGCTGTCCCTGCAAAGGGCTAGCTTTAACAGGCATGTCACTTTCTTTGGTTATATTAAGTAAGTTTGGTTGGACCTCTGGAGGGAGAGGCCTACTACAGGCCCTTAAGTCATAGTCATTCTAAGAGGGAGGAAGGAAGGCAGAGAGAGAGAGAGAGAGAGAGAGAGAGAGAGAGAGAGAAAGAGAGAAAGAGAGAGAGAGAGGAAGCCTGGGTGGGAGGGGTCAGGCTTGGTGAGAATTTCTTAGAGGGGCAGGAAAGCTGTCCCAGCTTCTGGTGCTAAAATGAAAAGTGTTGGCTTCCGAGAAGGAAGCAAGGAGAGCCAAGGACACACCCCATTCTGTGCCAGCCTCAGGCAAGAGAGCGGCATCTCCCCAAGGACCTTCCCTGAACTTGCTGCAGGAGAAGGCAGCTAGTCACTGTCAGGAAGCGTCTCTCCATTTCTTTTTCAGATGGAAACACTGGTGTCTGGTCAATAAGTTGTCATCACTAGGTGTCAGTGGATGGGAGTGTCTGTGACAGGCGAGGGTGTAGGGAAGAGGGATCCCTCCATATTCTGCCTCTAAATTCTCACCGAGCCTCAGCGGGTGCCAGACCTCTTACCTAAGCCCCTCCCGTCTCAAGAAGCCACACCCAGGGTCCAGCCTAGCTGCCCAAAGGACAAGCCAATAATCCTTAAGCCACACTCAGCCTAGGAGAGGGTCAGGACTGTGTCTCCATCACCTGGCAGGGGGCCAGCCTTTGAGCGAAGTGTGGTGCAAAGAATAATGCAGGGCTGACGGTCATTGAGGAGGAGGGAGTGAGGAGAGCAGAGTGGATGCTGAGAGGGAGACAAGCCACTTCTGTGCCATTCTCTGTTTGTCGATGGCAGGCCAGGGCTCAGGCGTTCTCAGGACACACATGCTGCGGCACTGGGCTAAGGAGTTCTTCATCTTCATCTGGCTAATAGAATAAGGGAATTAGTGGAAAAGCGTCTTGTTCTGGGTCTTGGGCTTAAGCTAATTCCCAGCTTACTCAGATGAATGGTCATGCAGACCTGAGTTCGAATCCCCAGTTCCAATCCTTGGAAGACCTGTTGCCCTGTCTAGTTAACTCATTTCACGGTGGCAGCAATGATGAATTGTGCTGAGCCAAGCTTGGGGTGAACAGGCTACAGACTTTGGCTGGGGTGGCCCCAGCCCCCCTTCCTGTGAAGTGGCTATTGCTCTTTAGATGGAAAAGGGTCAATTTTCAAATTAACTTTATTTGGTATAGTTCACATCCAGTAATATACTCATTATTGAATGTGCAGCCTGAGGAGTCGCAGCCAGCAGGCCATCTGATATCTAATTAAACAAGAACTCAATCAAGTCACAGAGTGGATCTGTTCCTCTTTTCATTGTTGTGACTGAGTACCTGACAAAAATCAATTTGAGAGAGGAAGCGTTTATTTTGGCTCACAGTTGAAGAGATACAGTTAATCATGGCGGGGGAAGGTAAGGGGTGACCGGCTACATTGTATCCACCATGTGTGAGACCATAGAGAGAGGTGAGTGCTAATATTCAGCTTGCTTCCCCCCCACTTTGATCCTGCCAGGGACCCTAGCCCATGGGAAACTGCCACTCACACCCCAGGTGGGTCTTTCCTGCTCTGTAAAAACCTTTCTAGAAACACCTTCAAAGAAACACCCAGAGGTGTGTTTCCATGGTGACACTGAATCCCATCAAGTTGACATGAAGATGAATGTTTACATGATTACACGGCATTTCCATCATCCCCTAACACTGAGAGATGGAGGCTGCCAGCTAGCAAAGGGGACCAGTGTGGCCTGAGCCTGGCTATTATAACTCCAGAACCTAAATTCTGTCTCTTCCTCCCGCCATGCCTTCTAAATCTTCTACCTCCAAAGGCTGTATCTCCCTGAAGCCAGCTCCTGCACCCAAGTCCCGCCTTTGCTTTTCACAGTGGCCTTCTCTTCCCCCTTGAGTGCCTCTCCCCATCCCCAGCAGCCTGCATTTTGGAACTATTCCCCCTTCGGAGCCACTCTGTCCCTCTGGCACCTCTTCCCGGTGTACACAGCTTTTACACCAGCATCACTCCCAGGATGCAGCTCAGGCCCTCTGCTGCGGGTGATCAAGTGCCATTGTCAGAAGGGGCAGAGCGCCTTCTTGGTCTTCCTGATAAAGGGCTTTTTCAAAAGGGAGCTCAATGACGTGGTACTGAAATTAGAGAGAGAAAAAACCAACAGCGTGTGCAATCTGGGAGATCTTAGCAAGTGCCAGAGGAAGGTGTGGGCAGTGCAAGCAGAAAGAGAACCTTGGCAGAGGTGGCAGAGATGCCATGAAAAATGAGAACAGCACCCAAGGCCTCCTTTGCTTGTATTTTTTTTTTCTGTCTTATTTGAAGGGACATAAAATTGCCCTCCTTCTAGGAAACATGGGCTTTGGGAACAAAAGCAGCATTCAGTCTCCTGGGGACAGCCAAGGGGGAACTATTAAATATTTTTGGTTTAGCCTTCCTGTTAGCTAAGAGTCTGACTGTGAAGCCCAGAGCTTGGGGTGTATCTAGGACAGTAAAGACTAATGGCTCCCTGCATGGATTGCTGCCAGGGCATCTTTCAGTGTCCTTAGCTTTGAGCATGGAAAAGACACAATAACTGTTGTTTACTGTCATGGCTTTCCAGCCCTCGGCCAGTCTAAAGGCCCTGCCGTGGATTCATGGCCTATAGTTCTTTCTTCCCCTAATACCCCTCCCCCCAATCCCTTCTCTTGATATAGGTTTCTCACTATGTAGCCTTGGCTGGCCTGGAACTCACTATACAGACCAGGCTAGCCCTGAATTCACAGCAGATGCACCTGCTTCTGCCTCAAAGTGCTGGGATTAAAGGCGTGCATCAATCACCTTGTGCTGCCCTGCCCTGCCCTGCCCTGCCCTGCCCTGCCCTGCCCTGCCCCCTTTGTTATATTTTGAGACAAGATAGCATGTAGCCTAGAACTGGAACTCACTGTGCCGACAAGGACAATTGTGAATTTCTGATCTTCTTGCCTTTACCTTATCAGTGCTGGGATTACAGGTGTGAGCCCCCATGTCCGATTCATGCAGTACTGGGGATCTAAGCCAGAATTTTATGCATGCTAGGCAAGCACTGTACCAACCCAGCTCTGTCCCTAGGAGCTTGTGGTTAAGACAACGTCCCTACCTGGGCCATTGTGCATCCACTATGAGCCAGCAGCAGGAACTGGGGAGGAAGAATACTTTTGTTCTCTAGGAAAAGCTGAGAAAAGCCAGGCGTGGAGTGTACAGCAGATTGTATGCTATGCAGTATCAGATTTCCAGTTACAAATGGGGTTCACAGAAGCAGTGATGAATGGAATATTGATAACCAGCCTCCGCAGCTAGACTACCTGGGTTCAAACCCCAGCTTACCTACATAGCAGCTGTGTGACTTTGAGAAAGTTACTGACCTCTCTGGGCCTCCTTGGTCTGTTGTTTATTTGTAACACATGACTTAGAAGTGCTATGAAGGTTAAAGTAAAGGCCAAGTGTGAGAAACTGCAGGACAAGAGCCAGCTCAGAGGGCTGTGAACATCAGCGACTCACTATTCAAAGCTGTGAGAACTTCACAATGTCTCGGACACCAGAGAACTAAGGGGATTGGGAACCCAAATGCCTGCTTCTCTTTCTGTCGCCTGTATGCTTCCCCCAACGAGCCTGTGTCCTTGCCGTGTCTCTTCCCAGCCCCATCCACATATGTCCTCAGCAATGACTAGGAATGAGAAAGTCCCTGTCACCTCTGCACACAGCAGAGAAGCAGCTGAGAGAGAAAAGATGCTTGAAGTCATTCTTCAGGCCACCGCACGCACTTCCTTTTGCTAACATAATTTCCACCATCATTTTGTATGGCCTTGGAAATATTGCCTTATGAGAGAAAAGCTATGTTGTGTGTCAAGAGAATATGAAAAAATAAAAATAAATAAAACAATGATCTCATTTATTGCCCTGCAGGAATAATCCCTCCTGGGCTGGGATAATATGTGATTTATGGGCGAGGCTGGGTTATTTGCTTTGGAAGGTCAAGTGTTCTGCTCTTTTTGTTGCTTGGATCTTCAGTGTGAAAACACACACAGGCACTTGTGCACACATACGTACATACATACATACACACACATACAAGTGAAGATGCATGCCACATAAGCACATATGCATACAAACACAGACACACATGAGTATACACCTCAATATACAATACACATGTATACACAAACACCATGCATGCATACACACATATGAGCACACACACACACACACACACACACACAGACTCACACATGCACACACGGGCATACGTATAGACACATCCTGGCAAATACACATAGACACATATACACACATATGTGCACATACACACACAGACTCACACAAATAGGCACACACATATGTGCACACAAAATGTATGAACATGCACACACACATATACATGTACACATGCATGGACACACATACATACACAGACACACACAGTTCCAAAGTTACAAGTTTCCTCTCAAAAAGCCATGGGTTGAAAGGCAGAGGCAGGATGGGTCACAGATACAGGTTCACCTCCCTTAGCTGGATATGAGACTGATAACAGAATCTGTCAATTGGATAGACCAGAGACTTTTGATTCTTTCTTTCTTTCTTTCTTTCTTTCTTTCTTTCTTTCTTTCTTTCTTTCTTTCTTTCTTTCTTTCTTCCTTCCTTCCTTCTCTCTCTCTCTCTCTCTCTCTCTCTCTGTATTGGAGGGGTTCCTGTACAATCTAAGCAAGCCCTCTGTTACTGAGGCCCTATCCCCAGTCCAGTTGTTCAATCTCTGGAAAACTTGAGTTAACAAGGAGAGAAGCCAGAGTGAGACTCGGGCTTGAGCACTGCTTTGCCACAGATGCATTTTAGGACTGCTTGTCAGCCCAGTTATCTGGTCTTTAAACTGGGCACATTTCACAGCCAAGGAGAAAATGTACATGATGCCCCACCCCAAAAGATTTATTTTTAATGTATGAGAGTTTGCCTGAGTGTATGTATATATAGGGTTACCAGTATTAGGAGTAACAGTGTAGCCGTCATGTGGGTGCCAGGAACAGAACTCCTGTCCTTTGCTAGAGCAGCCACTGCTCTTACCCACTGAGTCACTATTCCATCCTAGGACCTTTTCCTCCTGCAGCCTTCACCCTGGCAGATGCCAGCTGGAAGTAGTCATGCAGGGTCCAATGAGCACTGAGGCCATACTGTACCCCATGCAGGGCTGCAGAGCTCAGCTCCCTGGGCTCCCTGGGCTCCCTGATTTTTACCATTCAGTGAGTGGCAGCTTCTTTCTCTAGGCCAAAACTACTGAGCCAGCATTGAACACATGGGTTCTCAGAAGTTGGCACCTGGTAGAGTGCTGGGCGTGGGTAGGGAGTGTGTGTGTGTGTGTGTGTGTGTGTGTGTGTGTGTGTGTAGATGCATCAGTCCTCAGGGAACAGCAGAGACCAGGGGAAGTCAGTGTTAGAACATATCCTCTCAATTTTCTGCAGATGAAATAAGATGGAGATACAAGTGATTGGAGTTCTGAGTGGGGCCAGGAAGTAAAGAAGCTACCCTAAGTCCTACCCTTGGCTTGGAGCTTCTGGGTGAAGTACCTAAACTGTGCTGGGAGATGGTGGCCCTTCCTCGGGAAGCCAGAAACAGAATGGAAAGGGCAGGTTAAACAGGTGTGACTTACTGGCTGGGGGTGGTGGCTGTGTGCCCTCCCCTCATTTGTTCTGGCAATCAGACCCCCCATGTTTTTTCTGGGGTACCATCATTTGCCCTTTCCTAAGTAACCATGGAATCTCTCTGCTCAGAATTGTCACTCTCAGCACTTTCCTGACATGACAAGGGCTTGGTAGGGAAGGGACATATCCTTAGTTCTGAGTCAGTAAGGCTTAATCAACAACCACCAGGAGAAAGGTGCTGTGGTTGTATGGTTTTTGAGGCAAAGTCTTACTATGCAGCTTGGGTTGGCTTTGAACTCACAGTCTTCCTGCCTCTGCATCCCAAGTGGTGGGGTGACCAGGCTGGGATGAGGCGTGTGTTTCAAAAGTATGAAGGAAAAGCCTCGAAGTCCAGTAATCTTAGCTTCAAGAAGGGTTATGACACCCCAGGGAGAGCAGACCCCAGAGGTACCAGAGGCAGGATCAAAGCATCAACAGCGCCCCTAGAGCCAGCCATACCAGAAGCTGGAATTCCAGCTAGTTCAACTGCTGAATGAAGACAGTTGGCTCCATCTATGTGCAGTTAGAGTTTTTGCCACTTACTAGGAGAACCTTGGCCATACAGACCCCTGCAAGCCACTATGCCTGGTAGGCTCTGTGTAGGACCTTGTTGCTCTAATGCAGATAGATGTCTCAACCACAGCAATAAGGATGCCCTAAGAAGGGTAGGGTAATCATGTTTCCCAAAGCGCTGGTCTGTAAATGTCAGAATGTCCAGTACCATCCTTGGCCTCCACTTACAAGATCCAATACAGTCACCCTTGTTGTCAACTGTGACAACCCCAAATGTCTCCAGACATGGTCTCATGTCCCCAGGCTGGTGTCCTCGAGGACAGTGCTGGCCTCCCAAGCTTGGCAAGTTCACCTAGCCCCCAATCTTCCTGCTTCCTACCTAAATCAACCAATCTTTCCTTCACTGTTGCTTTGGGATATCACACACTACTCTGCAGATATATGTGCTTCACCTGTTGGTGTGAGCCCAGGCACAACCCCATAGCTTATTGCTGGGTCTGCACACATGTGCTCCTCTAAGAGGCCTAACCAGTGGGCTATCCCCGACATGTACACACCTGCGTATACAACCTGTGCATAATGTGTACAAGCATGGCATGTAGCATTCAGGTCTTTGTAACTGGGGCTGAGACCTTCACCGTTGAAGGAGGACCCTGCTTTCAGGCCCTCTAACAGCTCGGCTGCATCTTTGCCTGACACGGTGGAATCAGACACCTGCCTGGCGTGTGGGCTAGACTGCTTCTCACTGTAAGGCTTTGGAGAAATCTTGCCCCACTGCCTCAAGAAACACTAGGCATCGTCAAACCCAATGACCTTCTAGCATCTAGTTTCCACCTGTCACTATATCCAACTCTCTGCTACTGGGGTGGTCTCTCAAAAGCACGGTGTGTACTTTGCTCAAAATTGTTCTGTGGCTACAAGAAAAAGGTGTTTTGTTTTGTTACGGAGCTCGGATTACCTCTCATGATCAGGTGTGGTTTGGGCCTTCCGTCTACTGATACCCAAGTGATCGCTAACGACTTTTGCGCCTAAACGCTTCTGAATTTTCAACTTTTGTGTCTTTATTTTTGTTCTCTCTGCCTGTATGCATTTTCCCCAGCCTCACTTCTGTCCACCCCTTGGTAGGCCTGTCACCCTGGTGTCACCCAAAATAGGAATGTCTGACCTTGGAACTCTCCTGTACTAGCTGTGAACCAGGGATGTGAGATAGACTTCTCTGGGCCAAGTCCTGATGCTACTACTTTCTGGATCCCCTCCCTAAGGCTCCTTCAACTCAGCCGACAAAAAAAAAAAAAAAATTGGAGCTGATAAAATTGCCAACCTCAGAGAATCAACATTTTCATTCCACCCGTTAGGAACTGAGCCAACTCACAGGATCTCGTGCAGGCTGCGGATGCTGAGTGCTTATCACAGGAAGTGCTTGGTACACTTCAGTACCACCATTGCCATCCTTATTGGGCCCTGGGGAGAGGTTAGGAGAATAGATATTCCCTCAGGGCTGAGGTGAAATGATAAAACCCAATTAGAGCACACAGATCAGCTTCTAATTCCACACTGGGCCTCCAGAGGAGGGAATTAGGAATAATAACAGCACACACCTGCTTAGAGCTTAATATGTGCCAGGCACCATGCTCAGGACTTGATACACACCGACTCTAATTCCCAACGCAACCCTAAAGTATGGAGGCCATTCTCATTCTGCTTGCTTGCTAGACTCTGAGACACACACCTGAAATCACACAGCGAAGCCGAGACCAGGCCTCTGAGGCCCGCTTCATTGTGATGGAGACCCCTGAGGCCCGCTTCATTGTGATGGAGACCCCTGTGTCCTTGCAAGGTGTGTTTATGAAGTGTCTCTGAGCACGGATCCAAGGTAGCTCTAGGGAGGAAAAAAAAACAGTAGCAGGGGCTTCAGGCGAGCTGAAAGGTGACTTTGTGTGAGGCTGTCTGCGACCTCATGTTTAGTCTCAGCTCTAGCCACAGCCACCTGCGATTGGCTGGTATTTTGGACCAGAGATCATCTGGAGGCCAGATGTGTCTGCCATTCTCCGAGACAAGTCAATATATATATAGCCTTTACAAAACCTATCCGTTCTCAAAGCTTCGAATAACGCTTTCCGGAGAGAAGGGAGAAAGCGTGGAGGGAGTTATCGGAATGTCCAACTCCGGGGGAAGAACCAGAAACAAACTTCATTTTTCCCTGTGCGAGTCAAGGTTTTGCAGTGGAGCTCAGCTCAGCACTCATGTGGTTCAGGAGGCATTAGGACGGAGCTGGGGCAGGCTGGGCTCAGGGCCAACTCTGAAGGGTTGTGGGCCGAGAAGGATTCTCTTCAGTGTGGTGGAGAGACAAGTTTAGACTCTAGATGTATTCTTTTCCTGGTGGCGAAGTCAGAAGGGTTTTAGGCTCTCAAACCAGAAACACATGCATGTTATAACATTAAAATTGAGGGGTGACATTAAATTATTGTCTGAGGTCTGAAAAGGCAGAAAGTGTTGCCTGTTTTTCACCACGACGCTCTTTCTGTACCTTGGATTAAATCTTTCCTTTATTCACTCATTTGCCAATCAAATTATATTCAAATGGTTTCTCATCCATTTACCAGTCCAAGCCTGCTAGGAGCAACTACTATTTGTGGACAAAAAATTAAGTATGAGAGACACAATAGACCCCTGTGTTTCTGGTCTTTGTGGGCCAGCCCACCTGGCCTAGCTTGATGTGACCCTGGTCCTATTTCCCCTTCCAATTCCATACCACCCAAATAGTCAGAGCCTCTGAAACTCAAACAAGATCATGTCTCCTGAATATTTAACTATATGAAGTGCCAGCTTCAAAATGACCGCATATAGCGGCAGCAATAACAATTCCCTGCAGTAGCCTGATTGGAATAATGTGTAGAAGTGGCTAAGCATCTGGGCCCTACCGTGTCACTCACAGCTGTGCCATAAGGAAAGGCCTAGGCTCATCACAGGTATGAGAGTTTTCATCTAGCGATCAGTGGCTCTGGGAATGACTTTTTCTACCCACACAGGGTGTATTCTGGTTTTGACTTCTCACTTGCTGTTTTAATTCTCAACTATTGTTTTTTTGGTGTTCTTTCACATGTTTTTTTTTTTTTTTCGAGTCATGTGACCCCCTTGAATCTGCCATCCACGCTTTTGGAATAAGCATTATATACAGGAAAGGGAAACTCACATCCTAAATAATTATCGGTTTTAAAGATTTAGCTTTAATTTTTAATTTTGTCAATGTGTGTGTGTGCAAGTGTGTGTGCAAGTGTGCACGCGCGCGCTCACACACATTTAAGTGCAGTGCCCTTGGAGATGAGAGGAAGATATTGGATAACCTAGAACTGAAGTTACATGAGATTATGAGCCATCATGTAGGTGCTGGGAACTAGATTCCAGTCCTTACAATGTGCTCCTAAGCACTGTCTCTAACTCGGGAGTGGATTTTCCTCCCACAATGGAAGCATCTACTGTGGTTAGCCTGCTGTCACGTAGCTTTCTAATCATTTCAGATAGGTTTCCTTTGTGAAGGACTCAGAGCTGGGCCCTGCTGCTGGCCCATTAGTCGTCCAGCAATAGATGAACAGCTTAGATGAACAGAAAGCATGTTGCCAGCTGAAACCCAGAAACAGCCAGCATCCCTGCCGCTATGACCACCGGTGAGCACTTTGGTAACGAGAGTGAGCAGAGAAAACAGCCAATGCACCTACAGGGTCATCCTGTCCCCTCGATTTCAAAAATCCTCTGATGAGGTCATCTTGGGTGAGCATATCCAGTTGACTAGTATCTACATGAATCTTGCATAAGTCTAGCCTCATCCTGCCTCCCCTGATGTCTTTAGTCTACCCCACCCTGCCTTTCCTGATTGATGCCTTTAGTCTACCCCATCCTGCCTCTCCTGATGCCTTTGTCACTGACTTTCTAGCTAAGCCGTGGACCAGTATATACTCACACTTGACCATTTCTCTAACAAGAAATACGAGACAATTCGAAACACTGCTTCGAATTCTGACCAGCGAGAAAATACTGGTGCCCTTTGGGTCTGGGCAAGAGAGGCTAAAGCAATGTAAGTCTTGGCATTTGGGAGTCCTATGTGTTCTGGGTCATCCGTAAGACCGAATCTTGTCTCCCCCCCTGGGAACCTCTGGTGAGGGATTCTCCCTGGCAACACGGCTGCAGTGGAAAGAGTTCTGCGCTGAGAATCTTTCTAGGCAGGAGTTTCTCTGGGTGTGATCAGGCACTGAATGAGCGCAGGAAGAACAGCCTCTTCTGGAGGCATGCTTTAGGGAGACAGCTCATTTAATTGGGGGGTGGGGAGGCATAGGCTATTTAAATCTTTGAGGGGGGCAGTAGAGCCTATGGGGTAGTGTACAACAATTGGCTGGGCCCAGGGTGCTGGGATGCCTCATTTGCATGAGAAGGAATTCCAGGTGCTGCTGGACATGACCTTATAAGGGAAGAGGAATTTTAACCTGGTTACCAGTCTATGTGACCTCCTCTGGTGGGGCAAAGGTGGGGGTACAGGTCTACTTAGGTCTGGGCATGCAGGCCTGGGGTGGGTGAGGGAGCAAGCCTACTCCTGCCAAACTCAGGATTTCTGGGAATTGGACAGCACTCTTGCTCCCCACAACACCACAGCTCCTCAGCCCCACATCTCAGCATTAGCTGGATCCTGTTTTCCTTGTGGCAGATTCACTTGATGACCACTTGGACAGTGTGACTCACCTGGCTTTCTTTCCCCAGTGCCTTCCTAGAGGGCTTGGAGTCCAATTTACAGGCCCCAGAGCGAGCCTACAGAGAGGCTCTAGCATTCATGTCTGCCTCCTTTTGGCATTTTCTTCCTTGTGTCTCTGTCCCTGTGTTCACATTTAGTCTATCTTGCTATGTAGTATATAGACTTTTTATTTCTATCACTTGGGACGGAACCCTGGATCTTGAACCTGCTAGATAATGTACTCTACTACTGAGGGTTAGATTTATATATATATATATATATATATATATATATATATATATATATATATATATATATATATATATTTGAACCATTAAGTGAAATAGTATAAAATTGAACAAGAGTTCTCAACTTAAAAAAAATCAAGCAGGCAACTCTGGATATAGGTGTTCACACCTACAACGTTCACACTAAAGCACACATACCACAGAACACACCCAAGTTTCTCCCCAGAGCCTGTTGGCAAGCTGGGTTAACACCCTCATCTCAAGCAGCAAATCAACAGGAACAACTTTCAGGACCAGCATGGCTGATGAATCACGTGGCTCTATCACATCCTGAAAAAAAAAGTGGCTCTTTGCTGTTGTCAGTGTAAGATGCATAAAGAGGGCGTCAGCTCTCTGTCCTCTTGTCTTGCATGGTGATGTCTCTTGACCCGTTTGTTGACTTGGTGCTGGGGACACAACACTAAAGACAAAAGCAGGAGAAAGACCATGGGTGTCCTAATGTGCATTGATGTTTTGCCTGTATGTACGTATATTTGTGTGTATGTCTGTGTGAGGATGACAGATGCCCTAGAGCTGGAGTTACACTCACAGTTGTGAGCTGCCGTGTGGGTGCTGGGAATTGAACCTGGGTCCTCCGGAAGAGCAGCTTTTAACTGCTGTGTCATTTCTCCAGGCCCTTCAATAAATCCTATTATTTGACTTTATGTGTATGTGTGTTTTGCCTGCATATGTGTCTGTGTATCACATGTGTGCCTGCTGTCCAGAGAGAAGAGGGTGTCAGGCCTCCCGGGAGAGAAGAAGGTGTCAGGCCTCCCGGGAGAGAAGAAGGTGTCAGGCCTCCCGGGAGAGAAGAAGGTGTCAGGCCTCCCGGGACTAAAGTTATAGCTGGTTGTGAGTCACCCCATGGGTACTAGGAATCAAACTCAGATCCTCTGGAAAAGCAACCAGTGCTTTTAACTGCTTAAGTCGTTTCTCAAGTTCTGTAGAGCCTGGATTTTAAATCAGGAAGATGCAGCATTTTCAAACTCCAGGAACAGAACTCATCTAAATATCCCTGAGGGGGTAGCACGTCGCAGGGCCACTCCTCTGGACACAGACGGTGGAAATTTCCTCTAAGCAATAGATACCTTATTCATATTAAAAACGCAGATTGTTTTCTTTTGTGAGTGTGGTATGTGTACATTCACGTATGTGTGTGCATGTGTGTATACAGATGGGTGTATACACATATCCAGGTGTGAGGAGAGGTCATAAGTTGACATCAGGCAGCTCCTTAAGTTGCCAGACACCTTATTTTTGAGACAGTGTCTGTCACTGAACCTTGAGCTCACCAATTTAGCTAGCCTGGCTGGCTAGTGAGACCCAAGGATCCTCATGTTGCTGTCTCCTGGCCCTGGGATTATAGGTGCATGCTGCCACACCCAGATTTTTTAGTGGATGCTGGAGATGTGGACTTAGATCCTCAGGCTTGTGCAGTAAGCACATTACCCACCAAGGCGATGTCCGCAGCCCCTGGCTACGTTTCTTTAGCTGAATCTGACAGTTATTGTACATCAACTATACAAATACCCTGTTAGCGCAAGCATACACACGATGAATGGGAAAGATATGAGCACTTGCCGACAACACACCTGTAAGCAGCTTAGTGTGCAGGGACATGCATGAACACACGCTCCACGCTTTCTCCCCTGCACAATGTTCCCTGCCCTTAAGGTAGGTGCAGACCCAAGGCTCCCTTTATCACACCACAGAAAAGTCTTGAGGACACAGGCCAGGCATTACCTCTGACCCTGTCCCAGTCACTTCTACCCCTCCCTAGCTGAGTCATGTCTCACAGCTCTGGTGACTGCTGACTGCAGGAATACATCCAGTAAATAATCACACCGTGGAAATGATCACGGAGCAAGTAAAGAAACAGTGAACCTAGTTCTCCTCACCAAGATAGAATCAGAAACGTTGTGAGGTTTTGTTTTTGAAAAGCAGTCCTCGCCATGGCAGGTGCTCTCCACACTTTGTCTCATTCTATCCTCAGAGGAACCTTTTGAAAGATGAGCAGCTAGCTCCATTTTACAGACGGGAGAAGTGAGAGCCTATGAACCTGGGGGACAAGACCAGGTTTCATCCAGGCCAAAGAGGAGCTGTAACTGAGTCCGGAGCTCTTGATACCCAAGAACCAGAGATGAGAGAGAGGATGGTTGGATGCATTTCAAGGCTGTTCTAGACACTTTCAGTGACTTTTAAGGACACCAAAACCTCCAGCGCAGAGCTTAAGGGGAAGGTGGACAGTGGAGGCTCAGCAGAGCAGCTCCTAGCTGAAATTGAATATGCCCTCGTGCCCTAGGAAGCTCCCTGGGGGCCAGGCAATGGCCGAGCTGGCTAAGTTGGCCCTGGGTGTGATCAGCCTGTACCAGCCTGGGACCAATCAGATAGCCATGCCCTCTGCCCTTCTGATGGCTAATCTGCAGGACCTTGCTTGGTTCCTGTCCCCAGCTCACTGATAGAAGTGGTGGCATGACACTGCAAAACTAGCTGGTTTGCTCCAGCTCCCAGGGAATGCTTGCCTCTCACTTCATCCTGCAAAAGTGTGATTCCCTCACTTAATCCAGGAGGGAGAAGAGAATTGGACTCTGATGCTGGATGACACAGCTGTTTTCAGGGCTCTTGGGACAAAAGAGGACCACCTCCCTCTGGCAGTCTCATCCAGGATGCATTTTGCAACCTTCATCTGGTGTTACATGCTTTGCTGTAAAAACAAACAAACAAACAAACAAACAAGCCCCAAAGACAAAACAAAGAAACAAACAAGAAAACAAAACAGACAAAAAATAACAACAAAATAAAACAGACAAAAAAATAACAACAAAATAAAACAAACAAACAAAAAACCCAAAATTCCCACAGTGGCCAGGGGTCCCCAGGGAACAAATGAGCACAAAGGAAAGGATAATGGCCTTTTGTGTTAGAAGCCTCAAGTGCAGATCTTGCCTTTATTCATAGACCACTTTATGCCATGGCTTCCTCCTTTTAAAAATGAACCCAACACAACCATCTGCACAGGTTTGCACTGGAGAGGAATTCAAATAGCCATGGAAAGCCCCTCTAGGGGATTCAGGGAGTCAGTTATAAGGTCAGCCTGGTTCCCTTGCTCCCCAGGGGTTATAGCACCCCAAGGATCAAGGTCATAGCTGACCTCCTCTGTGATCTTCACGGAGAGTGAAAAAGCCAGGATGGGGGGGGCTACCAGGCTGGAGCTCGGCGCAGCAGGTGCTGGGTAGTGGGAATGGCTGACATTCGCCCCCCCCAGGTTCTGACTATGGCTGGCCCGAGCCCCCACTGAGTGGCTGAGCTGTGCTCTGCATCTCCAGCTAACCACATCCATTGGTGACTATGACAACTTGATCATCTAGGCCCTATGATTCCCCCCCACTCCTCCCCCCCCCCCCACACGTAATTAGAGGTGAGGAAATGAAGAGAGGTAAACATCAGGTCATACCTTTACCCTAAGTCATTGGCAAACAGAGGCTGCTTCTTAGCCATGGACCCATGAAAGCGTTATCCTCTGAAGACACCAGATGCTAGCTCTCCAAAGCTAACTTAGTGGGTCCAGGAAGTGGAGCCTGGCTGGAAGTTGGCTACTGACTTGAATTAATGGGTGCATGGTAAAGCAGCAAGCTGAACTCAGAACAAACTAGGGACTTGGAGAGGTCCAGAATGGGGAGGAAAGTAGAGAGTGGGAGCCAGTATACATGAACCTCTTTCTAATGCAACCCAGAATAAACCAAATAATAATACTGGTTCTTCGCAGCAGTCATGCACAGACCTGGATTCGTCAAATCTACTCCAGGGGCACGGACTATTATTCTCTTCTAGTCACAGCCAGGAGAGTTTAATTGAGTGGGGGAGGTGGAGAGGCTGTTGGTGAAACCCAGCTGAGCAATGTAGCAGCCACCCTGGGACCCTGGGAACCAGCATTATGCTGAGGCTGGTAAAATACCCCAAAAGCTGATTCCTCATCTCCTTTCTGATTCAACATATTTCCTGTCCTTGCAGGGTTAAGAGCTCCTAACCTCCAGTCTCTCAAGATTTTTTCCTGATGCTAATGCCTCCTTCCCTCTTTCTAACATCCTACAGCTCAGCCTGCTCTTTTCAGGGATGAGCTGCAGCAGAAGAGGGCAGGCTCTGATCTCTTTCATCTTTGCTTAAGCATTCCTGCTTCCCAAACGCCTCCACACTGGGCAGGGACCTGCTGTTTGGAGAAGCACTCCCTAATACCACTGCCACCTTGTTATAAATCTTTCACACTGCTGCATCCCAGGGTCCTGACACAGGGGTCATGTTCTCATTAGGGGAGTGGAGGCTCTTAGCGGCAGTGGCCAGCAGGGAGCCCTGCATAGGGTTTAGCTTAGAATAGGTGGTTGGTTAACAGTGGGCTGAAGGGCTCCTTTCTAACTTGAATCTGAATGTCAAGGACAGAGGACTCAGCCACTCATCCCCAGCTCCATACTCAAACAGGACAATGTGCACAGTCATCAGGATGATTTCTAGAATATTCACAGCAGCACTAGAAATACTTCGATGGCCATTCACAGCAGAATGGATAAACCAAACTGTGGTTTATTATCCAGTACAAGAAAATCCAGCCAGGATGGAATCAATGCAATGCCAGACAAAAGGGAATCAGACACAGAGGACAAATCCAGGCTGTAAGACCCTCTGTGTGGATTTCAGCAGAGGATGGAACCTGTCAATGCTTCAGGAGTTAGGACAGAGTGACATTGTGGTGGAGACTCACCCCAGTGTCGGTCTTGAGCCAGAGGAGAAAAGTGACAAAGGATACCCACAGCTGCATCCTGGGACCTCTCGACTCGTGGGACTTTAGCTATCAGCTTGTCGTGGTCTCCCCTGTTCCCTAGGCTTCCCAGACTCTTAGAGGTATCCCTTTCTAGAGGAGGCACCATAGTGGGATGATCTCTGTCATCTAGTGGGGATGATGGTATCAAGAGATGTAGGTGTTCCTGGTGTCCTCTAATGACCCACTCAAGATCCATGGAGACAGCTAAGCCTCACGGGACCATATGTGTTCAATCTGCCTGGTCTTGTCAAGGACAAAGTACCATATACACTGATAGCTATCAAAAGATCAGAACTCAGAATCTGCTGTACATGTGTCACCTGTGTATCACAGTCAAGTCAGAAAACTGGAAAGAGAACTATGACGTCAGAAATCCTGTCCATCATCTTTCTTTTCTCTCCCTTCATTTTTCCTTGGCCTAGAGAGGAGACCCCACTCACTTCTGAGTCTCTTTTTGCTTTATTTCTGCTGCTAAAGTTCCCTGACAAAAAGCAACTAGGGGGAAAAAGTGGTTCTTGGTTTACAATTCCAGGTTGCGTTCCTTTGTCCAAGGGGGTCAAAATGGCAGAAACGTAAAACATTGAATGCATGCATGCTTGATTGCTTGTTTGTGTTCAGCTCCATAAGAATGCAAGAACATTCTTTTGTTTGTTTGTTTGTTGTTGTTGTTGTTGTTGTTTTCGAGACAGGGTTTCTCAGTATAGCCCTGGCTGTCCTGGAACTCACTCTGTAGACCAGTCTAGCCTCGAACTCAGAAATCCACCTGCCTCTGCCTCCCAAGTGCTGGGTTTAAAGGCGTGCGCCACCACCGCCCGGTGGTGCAAGAACATTCTTATACAGTTCAGGATTCCCTGCCCAGGGAATGGTGCTGCCCACAGTGGGCTGGGTCTTCCAACATCAATTAACTTAACATGTCCACAGGCCAACCCAATGTGGGTAAGCCTTTGTGGAGAATTCTCAAGTGGCTTTATACTGCGTGAAGTTGACAGTTAAAGCTAACCATCACAGTTTCAAACCCCAAGGTTCCAAGAAGCGAAGGCAGACTTCTCTGGAAGAAAATTGTGTTTGTACCTAGTCTTCTTATCCCTGACACTATACTTCCTAGCTGTGTGATTGTGATAGTTATTTCTGTGTGCCTTAGTTTCCTCTTCCATAAAGTGGGATAATAGTGTCTAATAGTGTCATTAACAGAGCTTAAGTGAAAACCCAAAGGGTAAGCCTAAAAAAAATAATAAATTATTGCATGTAAAATAAATATATACAGTAACACTTACTGTTAGGCCCATGTAGTAACTGTTATTGAAACCCACTGAAAATATTGAGCTCAGTTTGTATACTTCTTGCCCATCTATCATGCCACTCAACAATTTATTATTGATTACCTGCCTTCTTCAAGCCTGGCATGCTCAGTGGGCCACAGCTGTTCTCTCTGACAGTGACAACTGTTCTAAGGTGCCAGGGATACTTCTGAGAATAAGACATCCGCATCTCACCCTCTCTGCCCAGTCAGACAAATATCTCGTGTCCCCCAGCTGGCTGGTGAGACATCAGGGCCCAGCTTTCCAGATGGCTCAGTGCTCTCTCCCTCATGCCTCTGCTCTGGGTGCTTTCCCATCATCCCTGGCCAACATCCCAAGGAGCAGGGACAGCTCCACCCATCTGAGGCTCAGTCAGCCATGGCCTGGCACTAGGAGAGGTGCCACCAGGCCAAGGGCAGTTAATCTTGTCATTCGTTAGCAGTCATAATGGGTGAGAAGGCCCAGGGGTGACCTCGCAGATGGCAGCCTGCTCTGTGCTGGATGATAAATGGGCAACATCCAAATCTGAGAAGTGCGTTGTCCATGCTGGTTTCTGAATCTCTACTCCCTACACTTGCAGCCCAGTTATCACAGTGTCCAGCACAAGCCTTCCTTAGGCCAGAATGTGGGTAGCACCCTGGGAGGGCTTACCCAATCAGAAGCTTTGGGAGTAAGGAGCCCAGCATTTATTAAGCCCCTCCAAATGCACCTAAGACATAATCATGATCATAGTATGCAGTTATAGCATATGAAGTTGCTGCCTTGTAGGAGGGACTACTAGCATAGGATATGCTCATCAACTTTCTACCATTCATGGGAGAGGGGATCAGGAAACCTCACACCCCTTCCAGAGGAGCTATAGGCAGTCAAAGGTGTCAGGAGAAAAAGAATGGTGAGTTCTATTCCCCCATGGAGTAGCTACTGGTCCTTCGCTTTTGTTAAGTAAAATTATCCCCTAACCAAACTTATGCAAGCAATTGTAATGAAAACTAGGGATTGGGGGTGGAGAGCAGAGACAGGGCCAAATACAGAGACATAAAGAGAATTAGGAAGGAAAGAGAATTTGGTGGGGGTGGGGAGGAAGGGATAAGAGAGGGTGAGGCAACTTTGATCAAAGAACATTTCATGTATATGTGTAAGTATATGTGTATATAGATGTACACCTGAGATCGTAGAAGAATAAATAAGCAAAAAAAGAAGAAATGAAAAGAAAGAAAACAGAAAAAAAAGAATGAATCGAGGGCAGTGGGTAAACCGCTTCGTGCACAAACACGAGGATCCAAGTTTGAACCTCCAGCACCTACATCAGAAGTGCGGAAGCACAGCTGTGCATACACCTGCGATCCCATGGGCGGTGTGGGCTTGGACACAGGAGGCTGCTGGGACTTTGCTGCAGGTTCAGTGAGAAATTCTGCCTCAGGAGAGAAGGGAGAGAGCTAGAGCATGACAGCCAACCCAGTGTCCTCCTCTAACCTCTAACCTCCACACACACACACACACACACACACACACACACATACACACACACACACTCTCTCACGCCACACACACACATACAGCACACACACATACTACACACACAGACACACACATACCACACACACACCACTCACACACACATACTCTCACACTCCACACACATACACTCACACACTCACACTCATATTCACACACCACACACATATACACACTCATGCATACTCACACACTCACATACACACTTACACTCACACACTAATACATTTACACACACCACATACACTCATACTCACAAGCACACAGTTATACATGCATGGTCTGTCTCTGCCCCCCCCCACACACATGTTCTGTGTCTCTGTCTCTCTCTCACGCACATGCACGTGCTCTGCCTCTATCTTTCTCTCAAACACACACTCACACATGCATGCTTTGTGTCTCTCTCTCACACACATGCATGCACTGTTTCTGTCTTTGCCTCTGTCTCTGTTTCTCTTTCTCTCACACACACATGCATACATGCATTCTCTGTCTCTATTTTTTTGTTTCTCTGTTCCCTTCAGCCTCCTCCTCCTTCTTCTTCCTCTCTCTCTCTCTCTCTCTTTCTCTCTCTCTCTCTCTCATGAATTTATCAGTGATAGCCTCTTCATATGGGTCATATGGATCATATAGATCTATTGTATTCTCAATGAATTGTATTCTCATTGCCTGCCCCTGAAAAATGTGATCAACAGGACACAGATCACTTCATAAACTCCTCACAGAAAACCCACTGAGTGCATGCTAGCACTGTGCCCATTTTAGGGATCAGTATGTCGAGTTAGATATCTTGTCAAATACCAACCAGAAGGGCAAATCCATGATTCAACCCTGGGCTGTCTGGTAGAGTGTTCAACTGCAAAGCCAGAATGGTGCGCCAGCTGTGCATGCTCATTTCAACCCCTTTCTGCATGTGCAATAAGCATCTGCAATCCCTTCAGATCCTAGGCCTGTGGCAGAGGCTGGACTGTCTGGAGCTGCCTGTGGCTGGGCCAGGATCATTCAGAGTGCCATGCTACCTGCTGCCACCCAGGCGCAACACTTCTCAAGAACGAGATGGTTGCCCGTGTCTTCCTGCCGGCCTTTGGCATCTACCTCACCACTAATTCTGAACTTCGAGGATGTGGGATGAAAGATAGTATATAAGAATCCGCTAACATCCTCAGAGGAACCATTCCCATTTTCCAGATGAAGATGCTGTGGTACCTGGATGTATGCAAGCCTCTGAGGCCAGCCAGTCCTGTCTGTATCTGCTGTACTGTACTCTAACCATCCCACCTGGAGATGAGCATGCGGAGGGTGGGCTCTAAGCCCTGATCCCCAAAGGGTGACAGGCTGTGAGTCTAATTGCAGTAGACCATGGGTTTCAAACCTCCTAGAAAACTGCTTATTGTTAAATGTTCTAGAGCAAGATTGAACAAGCTCCTGCCTCTGCCTTCTTTTCCTTGTCCTACCTGCGTTTGCCCGGCACTCACTGTTCTGGGAAGGAAGGGTGACACTTGCTTACTGACTTATTCTTTCCCCACCACCATGTAAACCACACAAAGCAGGACCCTTCACTATCTTGCTTTTCCTTCTCTGCCTAGCCTAAAACAGCACCCAGCAGCACCCAGCAGGCACTCTGTAAAAATTCATGGAACAAGGGTATGGATCAAGAAGGAGACCCTCAACTCACAGTCCCCGGCAGTTCCTCTTTGTACCTGTTCTCTCACGCCTATTCTCCTCCACTTGGATGTTTGATATGGCATTTGTTTGCAAGGTCACCTTCTTCAAAAGCTCCCATCACCATCCTAAAGACACCCCACAGTGTGTCTGGCTCACTGAGGTGCCTGCCTGGCCCATTTCTCCTAGCCGGAAGCCAGCCGGAGCTCCTTTAAACTACATGAGAGGTCACTGGCCAACTTCCCACTCTCCCCAGCACAAAGGAGAGGTGTGCCCACTCCTGCCAGGCCCGGAGTAATGGACAATCAACGTCCAGATGTCTGGCCCCACTTGCCCCTTCATTCTGGCCAAGGCATGCTGGGTCTTCAGATCTACCCCACATGCCGTTTGATGCTTGGACGTAGTGTAGGCCAGGTTCTCTGCCCAGACTTGTAAGGGGGTGTTCCTCAACTTCAGTCTGGCTGACCTCAGCATACGTTGGTAGGGCTTGTGTGCCCAGTGCAAGCCCAGGGATGGGTCTGGTGTCCCCAGCTGATGAGAAGCCTAGAGGAGCTTAGACAGCCAAGGATGTGTCCAGTGATGGCAACCACAGAGGCTGACTATGGGCTTCATCCTAGTCCTACATATGGGGAGGGGCAGGTCTCAGCTGGAAGGAGCAATTGGTAGACACATCTGGAGCCTCTGGAGCTATCCAAGTCTCTGTTGTTTTGTTTACCAGAGGGCAGCCAGGCAGCTTCCAGAAGGGAAACCTTGAGGGGAAACAGCTTTCACAAACAGAAGGAGAGGGCAACCTTTGATGTTAAAGCTCCTCTTTCAGGCCTCTCTGACTCAAGAGAAAAATGAACCTCGCTCACCCGAGGGCACGGGCTCCTCCGCAGCCCTTAGAGTATGAGGATAAAGCTGGGTCTTGATGTCTGTGTCTTGATGTCACGCGTGCAAACCATGTGCTCGGTGTGTGTGTGTGTGTGTGTGTGTGTGTGTGTGAAAGTGTGCACCAGAACGGAGGAATACCACTGCCTGCAGGACTTTCTCAGGCGGGTCTTGACCTAGCCTCTGCCTGGAGTCAGTAGGAAAAATTCAACTCACTGAACAATGATGGAGGATCCTGGTTCACGTGCCAAGGACAAGAAGGTGGCAGGCAGGTGTAGAATTTGAGAAGCTTCCAGAAGCTGAAACTCAGCAGGCTAATCCAGGCCTGCTGTGTGCATAGGGTGCTCACTAGGAACCCTGGCTGGAATATGGGCATGACAGCAGTCCTCAGAGTGCTGTATACAGTGTGCATGAGACAGAAAAAATAAAGCCTGTTTTCATATCACCCAGCCTAGGAAAGAGCCCTCTGTTTTAAGTAACTGATTTTTACCAGCCTCAGAACTCCTATAAAGTAGATACTACAGATGCAGCGTGTTTCCAGAGCCCTCAAGCCAGAGGTGCTCCCGAATGAAGGAGTTGGGGAATCCTGATATGACTGAGATGACACAGAGGGGCTGCTATGTATGGTTGAACATGTATATGTATATGGTGCGTGCATGCGCTTGCACAAGTATATGCACAAGTATGTGCATGTGTGTACATGAGTGTGGAGACCAGAGGTTGGGATGTTGTTCCTTAGCTGCTATCCACTTTGTGTTTTGTGAGACAGGGTCTCTCACTGGCCTGGACCTTGCCAAGTAAGCTAGGCTCTCTGGTCATTGAGCCCTGGAACCCGCCTGTTGTGGGATCTCCAGCAGTGGGATTGCAAGGGAGCATCGTCTAGCTGGCTTTGCATTGTGTTATTCTTGCAGAGAGGATCCAGGATGAAGCGCTGGACGTCTTCACCACTATTCCAAGCAACAGCCTTAGCGGGATGAGGGGATTGTTCAGAGAGAGAGAGAGAGAGAGAGAGAGAGAGAGAGAGAGAGAGAGAGAAGGGGGGGGAACGGGACTTGTGTTTGATTAGGATAAGCTGCTGAATGAATTTGTGCTGACTATATGGGAAAAAATAATCCTGTGGTTTCCAGAGCTTTCTGTGGTTTACATGTGCACATAAAAGAACAAGAAGACTTGCCCCGCAGAGCAGCGAGGGGTGTGTGTGGCCACAGAATATGGGTTGGCAGCAGGATCAGTTTTCACACATGAGGCAGGCTGGCTCTGGAACCAGGTCCTCCAGCCCTGCAAGGGTTCATGCATGCATGCGTGTGTGTGTGTGTGTGTGTGTGTGTGTGTGTGTGTGTGTGTGTCTTGCTTTTCACAGACCCTTGTCCCTACTCAAGGATCCAAGTCATACAATTTAAAGCAAGCCAGGCCTTTGGCTTCTCTTTGCTTTGTGGATAGTGTTCCAGAAACACTAAATACCCTCCACTTCTCTTATTGTTGGGCCAGCTCCTATTTTTCCTTTAAAGATGTTTCTTGGGTGAGGCATGTGCTGATCCTGATATCCCCCTTGGCCCCCTTATTTAATATGTTAGGAAACCTGCCCTTTGGCTTCTGGGAAAATGTGTATCACCCTCAATTAGGATGAAGGGACGTTCAGAGTGTGGGGACAGAACCATTCCCAGGAAAAGGCAGAGCTGTGGGCTATTATGGTCTGGATGTGATCTGACCCACGTGTGAGCACTTGTGACCCACATGCTGACTCTGAACAGCTTTGGAATCTGATGTTTTTATGTCAATCTCCAGCTCTGACTGACTGACTGGCCCTGTGACTCTGGCCACAGGACTCGACTGCTGCGTGTCTCGGTACTCATGTGTAAAACCACAATCTATCTCTTAGGAGTACTATAAAGTGAAATGAGATTAGGCACACGAAGTGCCAAGCAGTATGGCCGTGCATAGCACCTGTTACATTAATACCTTTACCGCTGTTACCATGACCACCACCAGGGATACAGTGCTCTCCGCACAAGCGTGAGAACCTGAATGCACAAGACAAAGCGGGTGTGGTGGCACACATTGTCATTTCAGCCCTGGAGAGGTGGAGTTCCAGGGCAGTGAGAGATTCTGTTTCAAAAACTAAGGTGGGCAGCTCCCGAGGAACAATAGCTGAGTCGTCCTCTGGCTTTCACACTCGTGCACACAAGCCAACACACAAATATTGTACATGTGTGCGTGCATGCGTGTGTGCACCCATGCGCACACATGCGCACACACATACACACACACATGCGCACACACATACACGCACACACACCTTTAAACTTTCTGCAGATAAGAAAGTGCAAAAGAAGGAAGTTTCTCAGATCCTTGCTGAAGATATTGCTAGTGAGGGCTGGTTTATACACCCCCCCCCAGAGGTGGCACCCCAGGCAAGACAGACACCCCCATTCAGGGCCTTTCTTTCTGGAACCCCCTCTTCGATGTCTCAGGCCACTGTGCAGCCAGAGGGTACTTCTAGAAAAGCCCCAGCCCACTTCCTTAGATACTCTGAGACACTTGACTTCCTCTTTTGAAGCAGCCCTGCTGGGAAGGGCCACTTGATCCCACCGGGATCCCCAACCTCAGGCCTGGCTTCTTTGAAGTCTCTCAAGCCTTCAGGGTGGATGTGGATGCCAGGTTTGCTTTCCTGATCCTAAGCATATCCACACCCCTCCCTCCCCTCTACATCTCCAACTTCCTTGCCCCGACCCCAAACTGTCTTCTTTTTCAGTGCAGGAAGTATCATCAGTCACCCGAGTCAGGGGTTTAGATGACAAGGGCAGGGGACATCTGTTACTGTAACACATCTGAAAACCCTGGGTGGTTTGACAAAGCAGAAACAGATTCCTTGCCAGTTTGACGGCCAGAAGTTAATGGTCACAAAGCCAGAATGTTTGGTGTCCTCTGGAAGCTCTGCAGGAAGGGGTCTATGCTGTCCCCTCTCTGGTATTGATTTTGAGAGATGTTCTTCAACCTTAGGTTGAATGGGGGCAAGGATATCAATAAACAGTTAGTACCTCCCCACAGCTAAGTCCCTAATGTAGAACAGATCAAAAGAAAGTGAATCACACAGAACAACCCTTCTGGAGGGGGGTTCAGAGTCTACTGGCAGGCAGCATTTCCAGAGAGTAGCTCAGAAGGATGGACAGTGGCCTCAGAGGGAGGGAGTGTCCTCTTCCTGGAATGAGGAACAGCTCAGAGGAGAGGCTACAGCTTTGCACACACAGCTGCTGAGACAGCGAGACCCAGAACCCAGGCTTTGCTCCTGGAGTCCAGACCTTTTCTGCATTTCTTTTCTATACTTTGCATCTGAAGTGCCTGCCTTAGGTGTGAGTGGCTGTTCCCTTCATGGTGCTACAGGGAGATTGTGGGGTCTGCTGGTTAAAGAACTGATGGCTCCTGGGTCCCTTCCTCTTCTTTGCATTCCAGCTACACATGAGCAGGGCCTACTCTGCCACTTGCATTGTCCCAGGCCCCAAATTAATGAGGCCAATCAACCATGGACCAAAAACTCCAAACCAAAGCTTTTCTCTCTATAAGGTGCTTACTATAGATCATTGTTTCCCTTCTCCACCAGATGGGGGAAAAGGGAGATGGCAGGGTACAGCCTCAATGTCAAGGAGGAGCAGAAAGGGGAAGAGACAGCAGAGTTGCTTAGCCCTGTGTGAACTTCAATGTGCCATCCATTTTCTTCTCCACAGGCTATTGTTCTAACTTTCAGAACGAGAAAGTTCAGAGAGGTTAAACGAGCTGTCCGAGCTCACAAAGCTACCGAGGACAGAGAAGATATTTGAACTCACTTCCTCCCATCCCTTTTTTCTTTTCCTGCTGCCAAAATCTTGGTCCTCACTCCAAGGCACTGACTGCCCCTCCCGCAGGAAGTATCTGAGCCATTGGCCCTGGAGTCCGCTCAGCTGAGGGGCACGACAGGCGTCTTGACCAGATCTCCAGGGCCCTGATGACACTGCTGCTTTTGACAGAGTTCAAGGTCTCATGTCATTGTTGTGCCCAAAAGGACTTCGTCTCTCTGTCTGTTGGGAGCCAGAATGGCTATACCCATGGAATTGTTCCTGTTCTAACAAGATTGGATGTGGAGAGTCTGCACCCAGAGACCCCCATCCATTAGTTGATTAAAAGCCATAGATCAACCTGGCGGGGACCTGCCAGCGCCATTAAGAATAAGAAGTGTCAGGAAATCTTCCCATGTAACCAATGTCTTCGAAATTGCCATGGCGACAGTTAATAATACTTCAGAGTCTATCTTTCAGCTCTGCTGCCAGGCAATAAAAGTTGGGATAGGCTTTGAAGCAGTTTGTATTGAAATGAGCTGAGAGCGCTGTATCTCAAAGTTCCATGCCCTCAGATTAAATACAATCATGGCTCCCATCAAAGAGGAGTTTGTCAAGGACCATGAAGAGATTAGACTAACAGGGTCCTAGAGACAGACTACCCGGGTTCAAACCCAGGTTGTTTCCTCCTAGCTGTTTGACTTTGAGGAAGTTACATAACCTTTCTGGGAACTGGTTTCTTCATCTATAAAATGGGGCTTAGAGGTTAGTAAGTGTTCTAGTGGATGGTTGTCAGGGCCAGATGTGTCAGTATAGAAAGGGTTCAGAGAGGACCCTTGTACGTTCAAATACACAATCATGGAGTTAATAAAGATTGTACGCATGGCCTTCTGTTCCTTATGTCTCTGATCTGTAGTCTCAAGTAGTATTAGCCTTCCATACTGACTCTGAGCTGGGCCTTGTGGTTTCTTTGGCCAAGAGAATGTATGTCATATGTTGAGCTCCAAATAAATGAACACTAAAGCCAGACTGTTGGGGTAATCTTTCTGTGCACTGTGTAAAGGTTGTTTTTGTATTTTTCAAATATTGATTTCTGTGTTGCAAAGAGCTAGCTGAGTGCCATCTGGACGTTGGTATTGTAATTCTTATGGATCATCACCTGCCTTCGTATTTTGTAAGCGCTCAACTCCATCACCTTCTGGTTGGCTTAATAAAGGGCTGACGGCCTGTAGCTGAGGCAGAAGAGGAAAGGTGGAACTTCTGGGCAAAGATAGAAACTTTGGGGGAAGAATTGGGAGGCAGGAGACTGGCCAGCTAGATACAGAGAAAGTTGGATGTATGGGGACTGAATGAAAGGTAGCACCACATGGCAAACGTGGATTAGAATAAACGGGTTAACTAAGTTATAAGAGCTAGTTGGGAGGTAGCAAGCTAAGGCCTAAGCTCTCATAAATAAATAAATTAATTAATTAATTAATTAATTAATTAATTAATCTCTATGCTATTTTTCTAAAGCTGGTGGGTCAGAGACAGTCCAGCAAGACTCGACCTCAGGAAAACCTGGTCAACTTCACTCCATCCCTGGAACCCCAGAGGAACTGTGTAAACAGATGTGCGTTGGTAAGCTATAGGAAGGAGATGGTAGAGGAGTCTGACTGTCCCCTGTCAGGATAGCTCTGTCTGCAGCAGGCTGATCTTTATGGGAGACCTCCACCCAGAAAGCACAGCTGATTATGACCCACGGCTGACCTAGAAGACGTGCATTGAAAGCCAGCTAGGATCAGCAGAGCCATTCAGCTAGCCCCAGTGTCCAAAAAAAAAAGTGCTTATTGCTTATATCCGTTAGAATCTAAAGGTGGCTTGTCACATGGCAATACTTCACTAACCCAAGATGGCCTGAATCCTGAAAACCATCGTAAGTATGGAGGAGACATTAGGGAATGAGAAGGTGCCTATAACGTAGGGGCCTGTAAGCCTATACGGAAACAACACCAAACACAATCCCATTAGGCTGGGAAGATAGCTCCATCAGTCGACTGTTTGCCTTGCAAGTCTAGGGACCCTACACACACATTAACAAAAGGGCATGCATGGTGGTATCACTTGTAATCCCAGCCCGGGGAAGGAAGAGACAGGTGAGCCCCTGGGATTCCCTGGCCAGCCAACCTAACCTAATGGGTAAGTTCCAGGCCACTGAGAGACCCTGTCTCAAAAACAACAACAACCAAACAAAAAAAAACCCTTTATCAACAACCCCCCAAACCAAACAACAACAACAACAACAACAACAACAACAACAACAACAAAAAAAAAAAAACCCAACCCAACATAATAAAAACAACAACACTAAGTAAATAGCTCTTGAAAACTGACAGACAGGGCTGGTTAAAAGCACTGACTGCTCTTCTGAAGGTCCTGAGTTCAAATCCCAGCAACTACATGGTGGCTCACAATCATTTGTAATGAGATCTGATGCCCTCTTCTGGTGTGTCTGAAGTCAGCTACAGTGTACTCACATATATGAAATAAATAAATAAATCTTTAAAAAAAGAAAAGAAAACTTACAGACAAGGGCATCCTCGGGCTACTTCCACAGTAGTCCCTCCCCCTCCCTTGTACTCTGTCCCAAGTACTGGCCTCATAGCTACCAAGTGTCCTTAGATGGGGACCTGACTGTGCTAAGCCTCAGTCTCTTGGTCTATGGAATGAGGATAGAGAAGCCTACTTTACCAGCACAGTGGTCATGCAGATCAAGTGCTCAGAACCCAGCATACCACATACACCAGGGCCTGAGTGATTACTAGCTGTTGGTGACTGTTATTTTTATAATCCAAACCAACACGATTAACAGTGGTACACATATGAGTGGAAAACCAGGGGGAGTGAAAATGTGATCCCTCCCTAGGTTGGGGTCTTGGGGTTCACTGGCTTTGAGGGTTAAGGTTGAATTGCAGAGAGCAAGGAAAAGCTATATGAGGAGCTGCCCTGAGAGCTAAAGACCTGTCACCAGGGATGAATTACAGTGGGAGTCCCTCATGTGATCTGCCAGGTGGCTTCCACCTGCCCCTACTGGGCATGGAACATCTGGAATCCTTTTTGCTGCTGTGGAAAATTCCATACCAGCCTTTGTCTCAGAAGGCCTGGATGAACCTCTGTTTGCCCGAAAGAGGTCAAAATCCTGCGTCGGAGCAAAGTCAGTTTGGTGGGCTATAAGCATAGCTGTGTAGCACCCCCACTCCATGTAGCCCTTAATGGTTTGCAGCAGTCATTCTGCAACCCACAACACATTTTTAAAAGGCCCTTCTGCATCCCCATTTTGTGCTGAACCTCATAAATGAGTTAAACAGGGTACCGTACTGGGGTCTAGGCAGCTGTGAATCCTGTAGGTCAGATGAGCACGCACAGGGATCAAAGTTGAATCCTTCATAAGACGTGCGGACATGAGTATACACCCCTTCAACAAGCACTTTCCTGTGTCCCTGGTACATGGCTGGATGCTGAGGGTGTAGGTGAGTAACATAAGGTCTTTGTCCTTGAGAAATCTGGGGACGAGCTCATGATCTCTCCCTAAGCATGGAACCTAGAGAAGTGGTCATGTCTTACAGAGCTCCGCCATGGGCTCAGTGTGAGGTTTTGCTGGACATTTCGATTACTTCTGATCCTGCATCTTCTAATTTCTCAAAAAACAAGCAAACAAAAGCAACAGCAACAAAGCTTTCTTGCTTTCTTTCTCAGGTGAAAAGAGCATCCCAGTAAGCACAGGGTAGAAGGAGAGGCTGGACTCAAGTTCTCTGCTCCAATCTCTAGACCAGTGGTTCTCAACCTGTAGGTCACAACCCCTTTGGAGGTCAAAGATCCTGTCACAGGGGTCACCTCAGACCATCAAAAAACCACAGATATTTACATTACAATTAAAAAAACAGTAGCAAAATTACAGCTACAAAGTAGCTACAAAAATAATTTTATGCTGGGGGGCGGGGTCAGCACTGCTCTAGACTCAAGTTCTGTGCTCCAATCTCTGCTGTCTCGCTATGCAACCTGGGATAAAGTATTTCATCACTCTGGGCCTTGGTTTCCTCATCCAAAACATGGCTTATAACCGCAACTCTAAGTAATTGCCAGGAAGTTTCAATGATTGAATTTACATTGGAAAATACCTTTAAAAGCAGAGCTTTGTACATTTTAAAAGGTAGTTTTGTTGGTTTACATCCTAACTCTTTGAAGACAACCATCAGGGTCCCGTAGCCCTTTCTAGCTATCCAGAACAGTCTGTTTCAGAATTCTGAACGGAAGAGACTGTGTAGCTCCAGGCTCTACTGTGTAACGAAGAACATTAAGCTGATACGGGAAGCCTCCTGTCTTCCTCCCTAAGATCTGCCTGGCACCTGGGATCTTGGTGTCCCCAACCTGCATCTCTAACTGGGGATAATAGAGCGCAAAAGACACCCCGAGGAAGAGCTAGGATGTTTCTGGAATCGCTCTTACATAGTTGAAATTCAAATAGCTGCAGCCTTTCTGTGCTGTTTTAGTAATTACCAGGTAGACAGCTCTTGACAGAACTCCAGGTCAACTCATGTAATGGTTTTGGCCACATGAGTTATGGAGCTGTCCGGGAGCCTTTCCTGCTGGAGGTGATCAGAGCCTCCAGGTCAGCTTCTTCATTAAGACTTCCAGTAAGCTAACGATAAAACTTGGACATTGTGGACTGCGCCTAAGAACTTGCGCTTGGACCTCTAACCCTGCTCCAGGTGGGCCTGGGGGTGCTTTGCAACCTCCTCCCAAATGTTTATGCAGGCGTTTCACGGGCCAGATGTGCAGTTGTGCTAGGAAGGGCTCCGGGATTTTCCATAAGTATGTTAAATGAACTCTGTAGCCAACCCACCTGCACTGAGTTTTACAGCTTCCCTTTTTGAGGATTAGAAAAATGGAGACTGCAGGAATTGACTGACCATATTGGAAATCCACCTTCCAAACGAGGCTCTGCCCCTTAACACAAGCAGTAAAACTTACACAGCTTTGACATATTCACTCGCAACAACGGAAATCCCACACTGGCTGTACAAGTTGCCGTGAGTAGTGACAATCCCAGGTGTATCACACCCACGGGCATTCAGTCAACAGCAGCCCAAGGTCTGCAGCCGCCGCCATCTTTGCCATGGGACATCATCTAGAATCTGAACTCTAACGCTGAGCCTGGCCTTGTGTCTTTCAGAAACAAAGAAGGACAGGTTTCCAAGGCATTAGAAGAAATGGGAGTTCTAGGTTGTGGTGGTGCATGCCTTTAATCCCAGTACTTGGGAGGCAGAGGCAGGAGGATTTCTGAGTTCGAGGCCAGCCTGGTGTACAAAGTGAGTTCCAGGACAGCCAGGGCTACACAGAGAAACCCTGTCTCAAAAACAAAACAAAACAAAACAAACAAACAAACAAACAAAACAACAAAAAAAGAAGAGATGAGAGCAGAGCTGAGGACATGGTGTGTGCTGTAGAAGCATGAGGTCCCAAGGTAAGGTCCCCAGCACCCATGCAAAGTCCTGATGTGTTGACATGTGTCTATAACCTCAATGCTAGGGATGGGGGAAAGGTGGACACAGTCATAATCACCAAGGAGCTCCAGGTTCAGCAAGAGACCCTGTTTCAAAAATCAATGTGAAGAATGGCTGCAAGAGACATCTGATATTGACTTCTGGCTTCCATGTGCAGGTGCACACATGTGCACATGCGCCCACTTGTACGTGTACAAACACTCACACAAAAACACACATAGTGTGGTGGAGAGGGAGACAAGGTGGGAGACACAACTCCATATGTAGCTCAAGGTGAGGCCAGCAAAGCACCCCACATCAGCATTGTCTACATCATCCAGGCATTCCACACCAGCATCGTTTAAATCATCCAGGCACCCCACACCAGCATCGTCTACATCATCCAGGCACCCCACACCAGCATCGTCTACGTCATCCAGGTTGTAAAGCCTTTCAGACCAGGAGTCTGGCTTTCTCCTTCTCCTGGACTTCTCCAGCCCTAGCCCAGAGCCTTGGGATAGGAGATTTCCTGAGTAATAAATTCTTGGAGATATCCAGATGTTTTCACCAAGTATCAAAACGAAATGGATGGAGGCCTGATTATCTGTGGTGTGATAGTGGTACTATTGGGGGTGGGGGGAGATACAGGGTGTGGAGAGATTAGAGACCAGAGTAGATAGGGCCAGTGAGGCCAGTTCCCTGCCCTGCCCTGTCCTGATGGTTCTAAACACAGCTGTCTGGACAAGCTCTGATGTATATCCTATGTGCGTCTTCCTCCCTGGAACATTCTATGGCTCCCACTTACCTCTCTTCCTTCCTTCCTTCCTTCCTTCCTTCCTTCCTTCCTTCCTTCCTTCCTTCCTTCTTTCCTTCATTCTTATTTCCACACTCAGCATCTCAGTAGATGTCACACAAAGCCAAGCTTCAATCTGCCCCATTAGTCACACGTGCCTGCTCTTCATTTCCACAAGGATGAGAAAAATCTCCCTTTCTCCCAGTAAGAGAAGAGTTTTGAGGTTTATGCATTCACACACTAAGCAGTTTGTGGTCTATAAATGGGTACCTTTTATTGCTCCATCCTGTATACCATAAATTCTGATTATGGCAATAAAGCATAGCAGAAGTTGAATGACTTATTTAATGAATGAATGGATGGATGGAAGAGTGAATGAATGAATGAATTAAATAGCTTGTTCTCCCAGTTGTACATTTCCCTGTTGACTCTTCAGGCTTTTAGTTTCCTGGCTGCTTATTTCTCCCTGGTGGTCAGCAGTTTGGGGTCATCTCAGCTCTTTGGCCAGGAAGTTGCTCCCCGCGTTCCCCACTTTCATTTACCCCCCCCCCTTACACTTAAAAAATAATCTAGAAAACTAGCTCTGTTTGCCACAGGCCACTCTGACCGAGCACACCCCACTCCCTGTATCTGTTTCATAGGAACGTGGTTGCTATCAGTGCATTTCCTATGTTGAATCCCTAGTCCCTCTAATATGGAATAAGGATCTGTGGCTTTGGAAGGGTTGCTTAGGGAAGAGGGCAAAACTCTAGTGGATAAGATCGTTACCCTTATAAAAGAGACCCCAAAGAGAACTCATTCCTTGACCCATAAAGTAGGCCCTTTGCAGACAGCAAATCTGCCTTAATCTTGGGCTTCTCAGCCCCCCAGGACTATGGTAAATCAGTGCCCGGTCACTATAAACTGCTCCGTTCATGGCACGTTGTGATAGCAGTGTAACGGGACAAAGACAGATGCCCTGGGAACTTCACACACGGAGCCTAAAAGAGAAGATTCGAGGGTGGCTAGCGGGAGCATCTCCCCATTCCTTACCCACTTCTGGTTGTCTGTTATTTACGAGTCCTTCTGGGCCACTGCAAAGAGCAATCCCATCACAAGACTTACATGCTTCAAGTTCTTCAGGAGTCCTGTATCACCTACCCAGGAGCCATGAGTGTGGGAAGAAAGAAAGGGAAAAACAGGAATGGAAAGAAAATGGCTTAGGCACTTCCTGAGATGTTGGACCCTGCTGAGGAGAAGGCTTGGGATATTAAGATTTTCAACTAAGTAGTAATGTCCGTATCCATCCATCAGCCATGCGGCTCGGCTCACAGCTCCACAAAGAAACAAGAGAAGAGGAAAATCATGTCCACGGTCTTCTCTACTTTTCAAACCCAAGTTGGAGCAGAAAATGATTAGAGCTAAGACTGCTCCATTCTAACCTGACCTGGATTAATTCAAAGATTTCTTTCTTATGGGAGAAAAATTCCAAAAGAAAAACATGTCTCCCGGTCACCCATTTAGCTGTTGGTTCTTGAGTGTCAGTTCTGCTCCCCGCTGTAGCACCCTAGAAGGGCAGGCAGAATGGCACTCCCTGGAGAACAAGAAGCAAAGAAATTCTTCAGAATGTAGACCAAGGCCTTCCTCCCAGACTGCTAACACTGCAACCCTGGGAGCTAAATCTGACTTCTGCATTTTCGGCTAAGGTGCTTGAGGTTGGGAACCTCTGCCTGCCGTCCTCCGGAGGTCCTTGTCTCATGCAGGATTGGAGTAGGGGGATGTGCTTAAGAGCTGATTTTTTTCAGTGACAGGAACCTCTACACTGCCTTACTATGTGATCTGAGCAAGTCTCTTCCAGCCAGGAGCCTCACTTTCCTCATCTGTAAAATGGGAGGGACATTTGCTCATGTCATCTTACTTCATGGAGACCACGGATGGCACATTGTGGGCTCAGGCCTCCACTCCATGTAGCTCTCTCTCTCTGACTCTCTATCTCTCTCTGTCTCTCTCTCTCTCAGTTTCCTCTCCTTTTCCTCCCTTTCCTGACTTTCTTTCTTTTCTTCCTTCCATTCGAGAATTACTGTGTCACAGCATTTAGCTTTCTGGAGCAGTTGGGACATGGGTTCCAGGTAGGAGGACAATGCATGTTCATCATGAGGGTCAGGAAGGCTTCTCTGAAGCAGCCGCAGACACGGGAGAAGAAGAAGCACCATCCCTTAAAGGGGGTAGAGTACAGAACCTTCCAGAACAATAGAATGCGGGCAAGAGGCCTGAACTTGAGGTGCCTGGGGCAGCTGAAGGGGGGAAGTCAGCATGGCTGTGTGGTACGGTGGTTGGGGGATGGCTGGAAACCTGGAGAAGAAGGAGTTGCCAGATACTTAGGCCTGTATATGCTGGTTTGTGGGCCTCCCTTCATCCAAATGGATGTTGACTAAAAGCAAGTGGGGGGCCTCACTGAAGCACACCAAATGTATCGAATATGTCGTGTGCTACCCCTTCACTGCATAATTACAAGGAGCTCAGAGGGTTTCTCAAACAATGAGCTGGGCAAGACTTTTAAGAGCCAGTGAGGCACAGCTGAATTTTCAGGCCACCAGGTAAACCTTAGGAAGGTTTACTTTTATTTTACTGTAGACACCATGGGAAGCCACTGACGGGTAAACAGCAGGGTATCAATGCCAGCACAGTAACATTTCAAAAAGCCCATTCTTAGCAAATTTTAAACATGCACTCGAAACCCAACAACAATAATAAAAGAGGACATGTTGGGAGGTGGTGGATGTATGTGTGGTCCTGATGCGGAGGACTTAGCAGATGGATATCCATAAACCTTTGGGCATAAAATATGTGGGACTTGGTATAAGCCAATCAGACCCCAGTGGAGCAGTTTAGAAATAAAATCAAAATCCCATTCAGGTTGCTGTGAGAACAGGAACCGAAGTCAGTGAGGTAAGGAAGAGAGGCTGCAGTGATGGGTGCTGAGCAGGTCAGCAAGCTTCTTTGGTACCCAACCCCTGCCTCCCACTCTCCAGACAGCATCCAGAGAGCCAGGCAGCCTTGAGAGTCTAGCCTTCTAGTCCTTCCCCAGAAACAAGAGGCTCAGGAAGGAAATGTTAATTGGCCCTAGGATTTCATACACATCCCCAACATTCTCAGTGCTAAGTTCAGAGCAGGCCCTGTCAAACCAAGCCCGCCAAGCTTATTATTAAGCCAAGCATGTCTGGGGAAGGTTAAACGGAGGAAGAAAACACCAGACATCTCAAGTGCCGTTACCTGCGAGTTACGGCACCATTAAAGACTCACCATTATTAGCACTCCGTGGGCACGGAATAACTGTCTTTATGCTCAGACAACAAACAAACAGGTTTTTTTTTTTTCTTCAAGAGACAAATGTGAGCCACACTTCCAAGGCTGTTAACAACTGTGATAATAAAATAAAAACCAGTCATGCCTTTTGCTTGCAAAATACATCACCCATTGCTAATTGCCTATTATTGGCACAAGGAGGGAGTTGTGTTTTTTTTAAATGGTCCCATGCGTTATCACCCAAGAGCATCTCACCTGGAGCAGCTGCTTTCTGTGGATTGGGCATCTGGAGCCCTGGTTACTAATTTATTCCTGTGATGCTGAAGGTTGAACCCAGGAACTAGACAGTTGTTCTACTAGTAAGTACATCTATGCTGTCCTTTACGTTTGTGTGTGTGCATTAGTGTGAGGGAAGTATATGTGTGCAGTATATCCACATATGTGTGCGTGGATGCTAACTCTGGTGTGCATGGCATGCCTAGCTTTGTACACGACTGCTGGGGTCCAAACTCAAGCCATCATATGTTCACATAAAGCAGTCTTACTTACTGAGGCATATTTTTTATTTTAAGACAAAAATCTCACCTAATTGCTCAAGCTAGCCTTGAAGGTACTCTATAGTCAGGTAGGGCTTGAACTTGTAACCCTTCTGTTCTAACTTCTTGTGTAGCAGGGATTTCGAGCCTGCCACACCATGTCCCAGCACACTCTGGTGCTAGAGTTAATCCCTCCCTCACCCCAACTCTGACCCCGATGACCACAGAAAATGATGTGGTAGTGATGTCAAAGTCCCATTGCATGTCATCTGCAGTGGGAACCTTGGGACTATCAACAGAATGGTCGCAGAACTCAAGATGGGAGTATGAGCCATGAGAGTCATTCATTCATTCAAATGAGAAAGAGGGAGAGGTTTCCAGAGTAGGATGCTTTTTATCTGCCAGAGGGCATTCCCTGAGGACAAGCCTGTAGCTTGTCATTTATAACCTAATGTTCCTGAGGTGGTAGCTTCTGTGCTGAAAGACAAGGAGGGATGTATTCACATAGCGCTGCATTGGAGTTAGATATCTCATCAAGAAAAATCCATCCTAGAGGTTCTTCTCAGTAGGATGTGAGGACTACCCACCCCAGGTAAGTGGCTGACTCAGTCTCTACCAGATTCTGCTAATACGTGAAAAAGAACTGCCCCATGCAGGCCCCCTTTTAGCTTCTATAAAAATATCACAATGTTCCTGGTAGGGTAGAATCAGAGGCTCTGAGCTTGGTTATATTATCTGAAAGCTGAGTTTGGCCTTGCCCAGGGTCTCTGGATTCACCTTCCAATGTAGAACATCCTCAGCCCAGACCACAAGGGTCAGAGGGAGCAGATAAAATACAAGCAGCAGACTCTATGGTTCGGTCTTAACAATTGCCATTATCTTAGTTAATTTTGTATTGCTGTACTAGGATGCCATTGTCAAGGCAAGTTATAGAAGAAACAGTTTATGGGGCTTACAGTTTCAGAGGGTGAGTCCATGACTATCATGGTGAGGAGCATGGCAGGCAAACATGGAGATAGCACAGTAGCCAAGAGTTTACATCTTTATCCACCACAAGTAGGAAGCAGAAAGAGCTAACTAGGAACAAGTGGGCTTTTGAAAACTGAAATCCCACCTCTAGGGTCATACCTCCTCCAGCAAGGCCACACCTCCCAAATCCTTCCTAAACAGTTTCGTCAACTGGGGACCAAACATTCAAATAAATCACCACAGTCATCAAGGTCAAGTCTATCCAAGGCTAAGTCAAGGTGAAGAATAGACAAATGACCCTTCATGCCCATGAAGTAGACTGACTGGTAGCCTGGAACAAAGTACACTTGCATGCTGAGCATGTGACATGTTCACAGCTCAGACTGTGAATGCTACAACTGCATATTTCACTGCTTATACCACCTACAAGTGACTCCAATCTTTGACTGTTCACCTGGCCACATTCATGTTATAGAAAACATTATCCCAAAGCTTGGCTCTCCTCTTGGCTTGCATCTCTCCAGTGGTCTTACATAGGGTTTCTTTCAGGATCTGTCACAAAATACTTGAAAAGGATTCAGTCATTGGTAATTGATTTGGGGGCAAGGGAGAGTTGAATGTCTTTTCTGAATTGTTCCTCCTACCATTATATCTGGAACATTGGAGAATATTCACGAAGAACAAGATTGAAAATGCTCCAAATGCTTCCACCAAGAGGCTGGTTAAAGAAGTAATATCAACACAAAGAAAAAAAATGATTCTCTCTTCCATTTGTATCTACTACAAATATGTACTGAGTATCCACTGTGTTCACAGCACTTCTTTGGGGCAGAGACAGGTGAGGAGTAAGGCAGCTGTCTACACCTTTTCACTGCATAGTTAAGGAACCAGATTAACAAGCCAAGAAATGATTAAAGACCATTTTTTAAATATAAGCATTGTCAAGGAAATCTTACATGTATTGGAACCCCATCCCTGTGAAAGCACATTGGGTGGACATTTCTAAAGATCTGGATTAGAGCTTGGGCTCAGGGTCATGTGCACAGTGACACATTATGTGTAAGCCACAAGAGAAATGACTGGTATGCACTGACGACTGTATTTCCATAAAACCACGTGTACATGGAGTAGCATCAGAAGAAAACACAGACACACATGACCCGAGAATCAAGATCTGTGAGCATCTCGTAATGCTGTTCAGTGGTTTTGTTCAAACAAGAACATTTAGATCAGCACACAAGGCTCCAAAAGCTTGGACCAGGCCAACTAGGATGAAGGACGGGTGATTACCAATACGATGCTGGTCATACTCAGACGGTCAGCTTGCCACTTCCTAAGCTAATTTCTGGGCAGAATGAATTCTGCCTCCAAGTTGCTATTGGGCCACCTTGTTCTTCTTTTTCCTCCTTCTTTAATGTTTTCTGGTGGAGTTCACAGGGTATTTATTTGAGAGCCATGTTACTTACTGTGTGCAATTTCCCTAGTGGGAATAAGCTCTAGTCTTCCATGGCAATAACTGGTGTTTACAATACGAATGTTAACATCCTCTCCTCAAACTCCATAGGTTGAAATCCTAGTGTGATGGTATTTGGAGATGAGGAACTGGTTTAAAATACTTTAGGGGGAAATAAGACTAGGACAGGGACCTTATGAATGAACAGAGCAACCCTTAAAAAGGGGACTCCGAACAGTTGTTAGTCCTTGTTTCTATCCTATGAGGAGAGATGAGGAAGTTAGTCTGCAAGCCAGAGGAAGGCCCTCACCAGAACCTGACTATGTTAGTTTTGTGATCCTCAATTTCTAAACCCTGAAACTGCAAGAAATACATTTCTTTTGTAAGACACCCAGTGTGTGTTGGCTGAGGTGCCAGCTTGCTGGCACACTCACTCTTGGTCCTCATGCCTGTTGTGACATACTTACCCCACTTTGCTGTCATCCCATTTCTATATTCCTAGGGCTTACACCCTTTCTTAGGATCTGCTTCTTGGAAGGAATTCAACCGAGGACAAGGACCTGGCCTGTCTAAGCCTGCTATGGGGATTCAGGAGAGAAGACACACATACTAATGCACACTCAGCACGGAGCAGGTGCTCAGCAAGTCAACTTCCTTGCCACAGGCCACACTTTCCACAGATGTTCTACCTGTTTCCAGGGCCATCTTGTCTTTCAAGCACCGCAAAGCCTCTCTGGGCCACCTAGATCATGAAAGACGATTTCCCCAACAGCTGTTTGATTAATTAAGATTTCTAATAATAACTCATCATTTGGATAAATCTGTCAGAGACATGAGATACCAATTCCACTAATATCCCTTTCCCTCCATGCTCTTGCTTAGAGTGGATTAACCCTGCTCTACCATAAAGAAGAGGCAGGCAAAGATGAACGGGGGGGGGGGGTTAAATAGGAATGACTCCCACAGGCTCACAGATTTGAAAGCTTGGTCATTAGGGGGTGAATTTCTACTTGACAAGGATTAGGAGGTGTGGCCTTTTTGAAGTAGGTGTGGTGTTGCTGGAGGCAGTGTGTCACTGGGGGTGGGCTTTTGGGATTTCAAATGCCCAAGCCAGGCCAGTGGTTGTCACTCTTCTTGCTTCCTGCTGATACAGATGTAGAACTCTCAGCTCCTTCTCCAGCACCATGCCTGTCTGGATGCTGCCATGCTTCCTGCCATGATGATAATGGACCAAACCTCTGACATTGTAAGCCAGCCTCGATGAAATGCTTTTCCTATTAAGTGTTGTCATGGTTGTGATATCTCTTCACAGCAATAGAACATTGATTAAGATGGTATGCCAGTCAGTGAATGAGGAAGATTTTCCTAACATAATCTCATTGAGACCCATCACCCAGAGCTTGAGTCTCCAACGGAAGTGTTCATGAGAACCTCCAGAGGGCCATGTTGTAAATGCATATAACTGCTCCCCCACACCTACAAATTCTGATATGAAAATCTAGATGGATCCAGGAACTTATGTTTGAGCAGCTTCCTCAAGGCATTCTGAGGCAGGGTTCCAGAAGATGTTGTTTACAGTATATACATTGATAGACTACTGCCTGGGTTGGAGTAAGCTCCCACCTATTCATCATTTGATTTCTCTTCTGGACATCTCTTCTGTCCCAGCCACAATTAGTTGCCATTCACATCTGCGGGGGTGGGGGGGTAGGGGGGTGGGGTGAGAAAGATGGCTCAGACAGTAAAGTGCTTGCTTTACAAGCAAGAGGACCCGAGTGTGGATTCTCAGCACCTACCGAGATCCAAGGCACAAAGCAAGTGTTCCACAGTCAGCCAGTGGACCTGAATTGATGAGCTCCACACGCAGTGAGAGGCCTTGACTCCAAAGGAGGGTGGAGATTGATAAAAGAAGAAAAGCAATGGCACCATCTAGTCTCCACATGCCCATGGATGGGCAAGTATGCATGCACACATAAATACAAACACACATCATACATAACACACACATTATACATAACACACACACACATACACACCCACACACCATGCATCATATACACTTTACATACCACAACCCCCACCATGCATCATACACAACACACACACACACACACACACACACACACACACACACACACACACACAGACTCACACAGTCAAATGAATTCTGTTTTGTCTGCTTTTTACAGACCAGGAATCTTATTTCAAAACATGGGTACTCAGGGAAGACTAAAGGGAGGTCCTTCCTAAGATCAAAGAAGCAAGGAGAGAGGTCAATTACTCCCATGGAATTGGCATGATTGCCTCATTGTAAATGCAATATATGTTATGATGGATTTTGGGGGGTGGGTATCTTCCAGCCCTATAAGTCTGAAGCTGCAAAGTGATCTTTTCCCTCTAGGGCTTAGCATCATGAGCATCATCTGGCCAAACAAGGATGATAGACAGGAGGAGGGAGGGCACATAGCTTAGGTATGTTTGGCTATATAGACCAGACTTATTCATGTAAGGCTTTCACGAAGAAAAATGTCACCCTGTGCAGTATTGTGCAGTATTGTGCAGTATTTTGGATTAACTTCATTTCCAGTATCTATGTGTCAGAGCTCTCTGGAGTGAAGAGGTGACTAAGCCAATTCTGCCTCAGGAAAGGGATAATTCTTATGTGCTTTGCTCCAAGAAGAGAAATCTAATGGAATGAGTCATGGTGTCCAGCATAGAATCAAATCCCTTCCTGGGTTGGGAAGGGATTTGGCTTCACCTTTCCAAACACGCAGGTCACATAGACCCCAGTCCATCCACTAGAGATACCTGCACTTTCCATCTGTGTGTTGATCTAGCGAGCTCCTGAGAATAAAGAGCCAAGAACCTTTTTTATTTATTTATTTATTTATTTATTTTTTATTTATTTATTTATTTATTTTTTGCTTAGTTTTCTAAAGTTAACATAACCTTAACCCACTCAGTGGTTTCTCTGAAAAAATTACAGAAAAATGTAAATTCATTGGCTTTGAAGTGCCCACTGTGAAATACTGATTATTAGAAGGTAAAGTTGGACTTGCAAAAGGGATACCAAAACAACAAACATCAAGAACCCTTCCCACCTGCTCCAGTCCAGTCACTGCATATTGACTTCTGTCTTCAGAAAATACTTTGACTACATGAACAAGAGCTCAAGTGAAAAACACTCAAGGTTAGAAAAGAACAAAAGCAGACACAAACTAAGTATCCAATAAAAGGGGGTTGTGTAAATTAATTAGAATTTCTCAAGAGTATAGAACAATACTTGAACGTTGAATTTTCTAAGAATGCATGCAATTCTTAGAAAAGGGCCATGATGTACTATCAAATGAAAGAGGAATAACACAGTGTGCATGCTATAATATGATTTTGTAAACTATAGCCATAAGCATAGAAAACCAACTAGAAATCAAATACAAATGTACAAAGTGTTTATCTGGGTGTCCTATGGTTCCTTTTCTTCACACACGTTGGCAAATGACTAGAAAATAAACTATAATACTTAAATATAAGTTAATGGGGGCTGGAGATATAGCTAAGTTGGAAAGTGATTTCCTACACTTGATCTTAGCCAAAAAGCTGAGAAGTGATGGAAAGTGATTTCCTAACATGACCAAAGCCCTAGGCGTAAGTTGCATCACCATATAAAACTAGGCATGGTAGCAAAAACTTAGAACTCTAACACTCAGGAGATAAAATCAGCAGGAGAGTCAGAAGTCCACAGAGATCTTAAAATCAGCTGAAGTTTCATGAGATTCTGTCTCAAAACAAAACAAACGAACACATACTATTTGGTGTAATATGAAATTGCAGAAATTGTATGTTGCTGGACTTGTGTCTAAGATCATTCCCACCCTAATCAGCCTGTGTCAGATAGCAAAGACTGTCCATGGCTACTGTCACACAGCTTTTCTACATTATGGGTGATTTGTGTCATGTATATCTGTGAAATATAACCAGATGTACAGTTTTTTCAAACAAATTGCCTTGTGTGTCTGAATGGCTAATAAAACCCCATTCACCCAGAGGCACAGAGAAGAGTACCAATAAATAGTCTCCATGGTGCTAACCTTGAGATCTAACCCTGGCTGGTGAGGATAAACACCACAGCTGGAAGTCCAACTTACTGGGTGAGCCATCTGTGACATGTCACACAATCCATTTCATAATCCTTATGAGGAGCGCAGATCAGGCATGAAAAGAGAATTTGAAACATTGGCATGGGTTGGGCATGTGGTTGACCAGTTGTCTAGATTGGTGATAGAACAGTTTTTAATCCCAAACTTGGAGGAGGAGATGAAGTGGGCCACTGCTAAAACTCTAGGAAAAGTATAGACCAAAGTCAGCTTGGCCGCTGGTCCAAGGCCCTCTCACCAGCTCTTCCCAGCCTGGGGAAGAACTGTCCCAGCACCTAAGCAGAATAGACAGTGGGCATGTTGCCGGTCAGCTGATAGACTCAGTGCTTTCTGTGTTGTAAGGAAGAGAAGGCAGCCCAGCACACTCCTACCCTTGGTCCACACAGGAAGTGCTCTTAATTTAGGGATAGTTCCTTCCTTCTCTGCACTAGATGTGTACGCTTGCCTCTTGGTTAAGCAATATGGAAGGTTTGTGTCTTTCAGCTATCCCTGTCCCTTCTTTTATCCCTCTGTTTTCTAATCTATAAAGGAAGAATGGTAACAGTAGTTGTCTTACAGAGATACCAAGACTATTAGATAATGCAAAGAGTATTATTAATGTGTTATCCTAGGGTATGGCACCTATGATAGATTCATCAATGTTGACTTTTGCTACTTTAATTGGACTTTTACCTCTTCACGGGATTTGATACTTTACATGGGATTCTCCCAAAGGCTGACCCCTAGGCAGACTTGGCTGTGTTGGCTAGCAGCCAACAGATATCAGGAGGGGCAAGAAATTTATTTTTCTAGGACAGTCTAAAAGGAACTCACCATGCTTTCTTCTCAGTCATAAACGTATTTTATTGGGACTTCCCACTTCCATGATCACAAGAGAATACATTTGTGTTGTTTTAATCCACTTTCATGGCCATTCGCCACAGTAGCAACAAGAAAAAAAAAAGGTAATTTAGAAGACAGTGAAGGAAATGTATGAATGGGGGGGGGAGTAGGGGTAATTAGGGGTTACTATTTATCAGCAATAGGGACTTCTGGGTGAAGCAGCAGCAATGAGCAGGGGAGCAAAGATCAATAAGAGGAATTAAGAGCCGAACCCCCAGCATGTGGCAGCGTTTCCATAGGAAGACAAAGAGCAGAGTGATGCGGGTTTCTGGCTTGAACCATGATGGCAGATAGGAGAAGGCAAGGATGAATTCCAGGCCCTCTGGTGCCAGCGCAGAGCTGCTTCTGCATAGGCTGATCAGACAGAACAAGGCTGCTGTGACAACAGTGAACCAGTCAATCAGCAAACCCAGCCTCATCAGCACGTGCAGGAGACCCAGATGGGGAACTGCAGGGGTCAGCATCTGGATATGAGCAGCATTCAGCAAAAGAAGGGCTGAACCAGATGTGGGAGCAGCACCCCTGAGTTCTAGTATGCTACCACTGGCATCGCTGCCAGGAGCCCCTTGAAGGTACTTTACCTGAGCAGTCCTCAGCTGAAGCAGAATCCCAGACTGTACGCTCAAAACTCACAACTCCCCACTACAGCACTAGGTGCACCCCGCCTCTTCCCTGTCCTAGACACAATGGGGCCAGCAGGCCACTACTTGTCTTTAATCATTCTCAACTGCTTCGAGAAGAGGAAAGGGGGACAAAGCCCTGCTGTGAAGTGCTGATGGCACAAAACGGGAGAGGATAGTAAATAAAAAGGAAACACCCATGAGATGAGCCAAAAAAGAGATGCCAGCATTTATGCAAGTAGGCCAGAGCAGTGGGGGAGGGAGGCAATGGGGCTGCGCTGGATGGAATGCAAATATGGTCGGTCTGCTGCTGCTGAGAGGATGCCCAGGTGCTCAGCTTTCCCGGGATCCTGTAAGGCTGTGATGGACTGACCCAACTGTGGGGAGGGAGGGCTTCTCCTTTCTCCAGAATGTGAGGACTAAGAAGGGCTGAAGAAGATAGGGATCCAGGGCTACTGGACACAGACACAGACACACAGACACACAGACACACAGACACACACACACACACACACACACACACACACACACAGATACACACATGTATGCACACATAGACACACACACACATGCATGCACACACAGACACACAGACACATAGATACACAGACACACACATGCATGCACACACACACAGACACACAGATACACAGACACAGACACAGACACACACATGCATGCACACACAGACACAGACACAGACACAGACACAGACACACACACACACACACACACACACACACACACACATGAAATAAGGGAATAAGTGGGTTCTGAGGTGCTGTGTTAGAACTTTGGATGACGCCGGGCAGTGGTGGTGCACGCCTTTAATCCCAGCACTTGGGAGGCAGAGGCAGGTGGATTTCTGAGTTTGAGGCCAGCCTGGTCTACAGAGTAAGTTCCAGGACAGCCAGAGCTACACAGAGAAACCCTGTCTCAGAAGAAAGAAAGAAAGAAAGAAAGAAAGAAAGAAAGAAAGAAAGAAAGAAAGAAAGAAAGAAAGGAAGGAAGGAAGGAAGGAAGGAAGGAAGGAAGGAAGGAAGGAAGAAAGGAAGAAAGGAAGAAAGGAAGAAAGGAAGAAAGGAAGAAAGGAAGAAAGGAAGAAAGGAAGAAAGGAAGAAAGGAAGAAAGGAAGAAAGGAAGAAAGGAAAAGAAAAGAAAAGACTTTGGCTGACAAGTGATGGAAATAGGGCCACCATGGCAGGAAAGGTTTGTCCCACCTGTGTGCTTCAGGAGAGCTTCTAAAACAAGTGACTGTCATGAACTTGAAACATAAAATTAACCTTTATTAAATGAACATTGCAGTGGTGTTTAAAATGTGCGTGGTTTTATTCCACCACCACTCCTATCTAGTTACAAAACCCCCAAAGGAAGTATATGTTTAGTCCCCATTTGCTCCCATTGCTTGGGGAACTATGCGCCGTGTGGGACCATACACTGTGCGAGCTTTTAGCTCCTGCTGCTTTCATCTAACAAAGCAGATGTGGGGGCATTTCCTTTTAATGGACGGATAACACAGGAGGGTGAGTTTTGAACAGATCTTGAACAATGAACAGGAGCAGGCAGGCAGGGAGGCAAGAGAGAAAGGGCCTATGGTAGAAGAGGAGGTGATACTAGGAAGGGCTTAGAAGCTTGGAATTATGCTGGATCATCCCGAAGTATGAGTGGAGTGTTCCCAGGCAAACCTTGGAAGGCAGGAAGGGTTTGAGGGCTGGGACTCTGCCAAGATAAACAGGAGCTGTGAAAGGCAGTAGAGAGCATGAGGTCACCATTCATTTTAGAAACGACGTTCTGGCTGCAGTGTGGATGGAAGCAGGGAAGCCCGTTAGACAGCTACCAAGAGGTGCTGGTCCCAAGAAAGGCAGGAACTCAGGTACCACAGAAGGGGACTGGCCACAGCAGTATTAAGCAGGCAAACCTGACAGATGTGGCCCACGCACCTTGGAATTGAAGGAGACAGAGATGCAAGAGTCTCTACTGAGCCCTGGAGGGATCTGGAGGGGTAGGAAGCAGTGAGATGTGGAGAGGTGTTCTGACATGGGTGGTGGCGGTGTTTAGGCTTTGGGGTTCCGAGGGTCTTTCCAGTGGATCCAGAAAGCTTCAGCTGCTGATACCGGCCTCTTGATGTGTACTGGGTTTCTATAGTCAGGATGATGGAGACTCGGGGATTCAGTTTGGTACTCAAAAGTGAAGTTGCTGGTGGCAGCCTAGCCCCATACGGATCCTAAGCCCCACTACTCTTTGGGAAAGGTGGCTGGCTGCCTTTTAAGCTACTGCTCCCACCTCTAAATCCATTTGGTCCTTCTCAAGGAAAAGAAATGTGGCCCATAGCATAGCAGCCACTCCTGCCAGTTTTCTCAAGGGCAGTGGGTGGGGAGAGAAAAGAAAGAGGAAAGAGGCAGGAGAATACTGTTCTCCAAGTAAACACTTAAAATTCCTGAAGCCCCAGCTAGGATGCAACTGAACCCTCAGAGTCATGGGATGAAGCAGCCACAGATAAGGTAACCAGGGAGACGTCCCCAGGGCGTAGAGGCTGACTATGTATCTATCTTTATGCCACTTCAGAGCCTGCTTCAGCATCTCAAGGTAATGGCATTAGCTGATTCCTCTCAGAGACCACGTGAGCGGGCTTACAGTGCCATTGTGGGGAGAAAGATGCAAGGTAACAATTTCATGGGTAAATTTGAGGCTTTGGGGACCTTCTTAACTGGTAAGAATAAATCCTCCCCAGAAGCCAACAAAACCCAGGCAAGAAGGAAATTATCCAAAGCAAACAACTCCGGGAGGTGAGAGATGTCATTTACAGGCAGAGAGGCAAGCCAGAGCTGTTATTTTAATGAAGCCAGCCAGTCATCCTCTCAGAATGCTCTGCCGATGAGCCCAGGTGGCATTCACAAGGCCAAGCTGACAGGGCTGCCAAGGAATGGCCTTGAAGTGTAGTGCATTGTCCCTGAATGTTTGTCTAAATAATTCACAGAGAGGCAGCTCTCTCTTAAATACAAAACCTGATGTCCCTGGCCTTTAGGCACCACTGGCTCCAAATTCTGACTTTATTCAATGTCCCTGTTCTTGTCACAGCCAGTCTCTCTCTGGTCACTTCCCAACTCCAACCCTCCCCAGAGCTATTATGAATCTTTATTCTTCCCATTCAAAAGGCTGAATGGGAGGATATTGTCTTTCTTTCTGCTTTCTCTGGCCTTGTCAGGTAGCTGAGGAACGTGTGACTCTCGGCTATTTGGGTTCAAGTTCTTTCCCCGGGCATTGGCGCCGTATTGTGTTTTGTAGCTGGACAATGTGTGGGGGAAGCTTTGAGAAGCGTTACCAAACAAGCCACGGCTCTCATTGCTAGGAGGACTCTTTTTAATGTCTCTGGGAAAGCACACTCCATGACACAGAAAAATGAGCAGGCAGGATCCTCATTCATTATAAGAATATTCTCATTATGCCCGGGTAGTAGAAGTTGGTTATTTTTGCTTGCATGATATCCATTTTTCCTCTCTTCTAGAAATGTACAATTTGGGTGTGGGGAAAGGTCTTCTCTGCCATCACCCTAGTTCCAGATGGTCAGTCAGATGGCAAGACTTGGTCAATCCCCCATCTTCCGTTTCTTTAGGCAGAGTGATTGGGTCAGAAATGGACAGTTAAGGGCTGGTGTGCAAGAGATTTTGGTAGATGGGTCATCAGCTTTATTGCCTAAACTACCAAAGATGAAATACTCCGTTCTTGTAATTGCTCTTTGTGCAAGCCTAGAGCTTCAGAGTAGGAATGAGGGTTGGGGAGCCGTTACCCGTAAGGAAAGACAGTAACCTATGGTATGACCCTGGGACAATTTATATTGGAAACCCATGGCTGTGGGAGTCCATTTGAGTTGACTTTCTGCTTTTATAAAGCCAGAAATTCCCAACAGGACCCAGACCCAGTGCAGAACCTTGTCTACCAGCTCCCTGCCGGTTCCTACAGAGAGCTGGGATTACAGCAGTGCCTCGGGTACATCTGGGTTTCTACCTGGGTTCCTGAGCTTGATCTCAGGATGTTGGGTTTGCACTGTTTGCCGGCTTCTGTGCTTGCTGGGCTACCTGCCTGGCCCATGAAAGATCTTCCTAAAGCATCTTTCAGATCACGTTGCTCTGCTGCCCAGAACCATTCAACGTTTCCAATCCCACCTTGCATAAAGTTGCAGAGGACTACGGCAGCCAACGGGGCCTTATCTCAGCTGTGTGACCATGCAAACCAAGCCCTGTACCTATCTCCCTGGTCCTAGCTCACTGTGGCCCGCCCATGCTGCTGGCCTTCTTTTTGCTGGACTTCCCTGATGGCATGGACATTCTCACTTTAAGCCCTTTGTACCTAACCTTCTTCAGCCTGGAGTCTTTCCCCCATATTTCTCTGGATCCCTCTGCTCAGAATTTTCCTCTAGGCCCTTTCTTGACTATCCCATGTATCCTTGCTCCCTGCTACAGCCTAGATAGAACAGCATTTGTCACACCACAGGGGTTCTATAAATATTTTTTCTCCTGAGCGTTTGAGTAGGTGTTAAGCATGAACGAGTGGTCTTAGACACAGCAGCCTCCCTGGCCCCTCTGCTTTTCCCCACCTCCGTCATACAAAGTCTAGATGAGACATTCAGTCTCTATAGATCTCCCTAGTCTGAGACAGGGGATGGGGGAGGCCTCTCAGGCTACATCCTTGCTTCAGTCAAGTTAGTTGGCTTCAGCTTCATATGTAGGGGGCGCCAGTCTACAAAAATAGTATCATGCTCCAATCCAAAGGTGGGGGGCTTAGACTTGTGCATGATTTGGTGCTGAGCAGGCAAACTCATGGTGTCCCCCCACTTCCAAGCATTTCCTCTTAGCAGAAGAGCTGTGCAGGCTTCTTATCTTCGCTTTAAATGCTAAGAAAGTCAAAGCTGATTCTTTTTCTCTTCATTAAAGAGGCTCCTAGGAAGCCTTCCTCCCTTCTATCACGGAGCTACTGGTCAGCATGTGCTGTCTAGGCCTGCTGTCACAAGCAGAGAGGCCTTTGTGCTTTGAGTTTTGAAAGGGAAGCCCTTCTCACCCCGAGTTAGCTTCAGACCTCTCTTTTTCTTTAATTCCATGTAGTTTTATCACATTGGCAAATTTCTTGAAAACCATTGAGGTGGGAAGTTAAAACAGAAAGGAAAATCGATCCATGGGTGAAGCTAATTAAAACGGCTCTCCATAGGACTGCTTGGCTTCTTATTCCACACCCTGGAGGCAAAACCTATCTCGGCACACTCATATTGAGAGATGTGTGTGTGTGTGTGTGTGTGTGTGTGTGTGTGTGTGTGTGTGGTGGGAATAGGCTCAGAATAAACCTCAGATGACAGTCTCAGCAAATGTCACCCAAGGACCAGGGCTCTGGAACTGGATTCTCTTTCCCAACAGCTTCGAAGCTACAGAAGAGAGAAGAAACATTCAGAATGAAGATGGGAGATTGAACGGCTTGGATCAGTGGGGGTCCCTTCCAGAGGCTTACAAAGAAGGCAGGAGAGAGGCAGCTGCATGGTGGGTAGTGGCATTAGCATACTCAAATATCTAGAGGGTCTTTTTTATCTCCAGGCTACACACAGCTTCTGAAGGCATCCCCATAGCTAGGTTTAGTTAGAATCCAGGAAGGAAGTCAGGGTTCCTCTAGGACACCCCTCATAGGCAGAGGCACCGGGATGGATGATGCGGCCAGCTGTGGAAAGACATCACCTAAGACATACCACATCTGCAAACTGGGGGCCCCTTGAGCGCAGTTACAATGGCAGAACTGCTCACTTTGGGTTTATTCCTCTTCAGCTAGAAAAAATTGTATCGAGCGGTCTTCCCAACATGAGGGCTACGAGAAAGAGTCTGGATTTTATTCCCAGTGTCTCAACCAGTATGGATGAATTTAGAGTGGGAAAAAGCCGGTGAATGCCCGGAGGGGTGGAAGGCAAGAAAGGAGGTCTGAGAACACATCTCACCCTCCCTTTAAGGGCCACTGCACATGGCCATACGCGCCACATTCTATACCCGTGCTTCTCCTGTGTCCTACTAGGTCTGTGCATCTTGGTGATACGGCTCGCCCAGTCCTCAGTTCCCTGTCTGAAAGCAAGTGTCCTCAAAGTGTTTTTGTTTCTTAATTAAATTCCAGCAACCTGCTCCTTTTAATTGCATCAAATTATCAGGCCATCTGTTACCTGGGCAAGCACAGAGGCCAGGAGCCTCTCCCAGGGAGGCTGCTATTCTCTCACAGGAGTCTGAGCCCCACAAAAGGGGATTCTGGGAAGGATTTTTTAAAGCAGCCCTACTTTAATTTAAAAGGTTGGAAAACAGCTGTCTGTTTCAAATCAATGCCATCAATCTCCATCTATGTATCCACGACTTAGAGAAGTGGCTAGTGCGGTCCAGGGTAACAAGAGGGGACTTCAGATTGGGGGCAGGTGCTTCTGCCAGCTCTGCATCCAGCCAACTCTCTTCTTGCTGCCTGGTTTCTAGGCTCCCACAGGCCACGGCTCTCAGCTGCTACAGCTCTATTGTCAACATGCCCCTTCTGTTCGGGGTCTGGGAAGTGTATCTGTCAATTTCACTGCTGAGAGAGATCAGTGGGTTGAATAGGCCCAACACAGAAAGGATGCTGGCCTGGGATGACTTCCAACTGGCAGGTACTCATTTCCTCTGCCTTCACCATCTTTGGCAAGGTGTCTTGAGATGGGCTGAAGAGCTTCTAGACCTGTCTCTACGTACCGGGCCATGGGCCAGACCTATAGGGAAAGTGGGTTTTGATACCTGTGAGGCAGGCCCATCACAGGCTTCCTACCTACAACACTCAGGAGTGCTGGTGAAAGTGAGACTAACACTTCTAGATCACTTTTTTTTAACCTTCCCAGTTTGTGGCATTTTGTTATAGTAAGCCTGGGACACTAAGACAGGTTTCAAGGTCAGTTGGTGGCAAAGGTGGTTCTGTTTTAACTCAAAGGCTGTGCTCTTAGCTGTGGATCCACGCTTAGCTGAGTGGGCGCATGCACGCATGTGTGCACAAGGAAACCTCCTCACAGTACAATTACAGCGATGTCATTTTGGTGACAGGGTGGGGAAGAGGGGGACACTGGCAGGGAGAAAAATCAATTGCTAATTTCTTTGCCTTCAAGTGTGAACAGAGGCACTCTTAATGTTCAAGTTGCTTCACCATTAGGAGTCCTGAGCTCAGCAGAAAGGGCAGCAGGAGACAGCGAGCCTTGCTTAGAGAGGCTATGGATGAGAACAAGGAAGAAATGAACACCTGCCTGCCTGGGCCGGGCAAACAGCTACATCCAGGTCACCTGCAGGTGAGTAGCTTCGGGTAAGGGTAAGGAGCGTCAGGGCCAGATGTTGCCTTCACAACACAAACACCTAATGAAGCTCTGGCAGATTGGAACCTCTGTTCTTCACAGGGTTACAGGACCTTAAGCATTCCTGCTCTTTTCTGATGTCTCCTGTGCTACAGAAGCAAAGGAAGAGCCCAGATAGCTTGATGTCCAGGACCAGAAACAGATTGAGTCCAGCTCCTGACAGGTACTCAGTGGAAAGAAGGGAGGAGGAAGCAGAGGTTGGTACCTCCCTATATCAATTATTTTGGGTATATTGGGTATTTATTTATGTATGTAGTCCAGTCTGGCTTCATTCTATGTAGCCAAGGGTGACCTTGAACTTCTGATCTTCCTCTCACCACTTCTGGAATGGTTAGGATTATAGCTATGCACCCGCTATGTCCAGTTTATGGGCCACTGGGATTGAACCCAGGGCTTCACGTTTACTAGACAAACTCTCTATGAGCTGGATGTCTCCAGTCCTGGGAATCAGGTCCTGCAATCACACTCGGATGCCATAAACCATAGATAGGAAGCTGAAAGGGCATCCCCCTGCCCAGGCGCGGTGCCCTGGCGCCCACCCTAACATTCTGGGCTTTATTATGCCACCCAGGCAAGTATTTCTGTAGGCCTCATCCACCTACTGTGAATTTCTGACCACAGGCTTTTCCAATTTTTAGCAGGATCTGCCTGAATTCTCTTAGAGTCTGGAATCTATCCAACCTCCCATTACTGGCTGGCTGTGAAACAGAGCAGAAAATGCCAGTCTTCTCTCCTCCACAGTCCAGAGTGAGCAGACACCACAGCATACCTCGGGTCTAAACCGCCAGAATCTCAAAGAGCTGTCACCAGCCTCTCAAGGACGAGGGGCAGCCTGGCGTGATACAAGGAACCTCAACCTGGGGCCACAGAAGAAGAGGATAAAAAGCTTAGAATCATCGATGACTGACAATTCAGCCAAGCCCAGTGTTCTTGGCTTAGGTTCTGGCTAAGTCTTGGCCTGTGCGATCATTCGACACAGTCACAGAGGCTTTCTGCTGAGAAGACACCGTTCCTCCCTGCTGGAGGAGGAAGGCCATCCATAAATGAAGCAAGAAAAATCTGACAGTGGGAAGGGCTATTCAGAGAATTCAAAAGGACCCAAACAGTGATCGAATGTGTCTTTAGTGGAAGTGGACAGAGAAGGCCTCCCTGAGGAGGGGGCATGGAAAGTATGACTTGAGAGATAAGAAGCCTTCTAAGCCCAAAGACAGGCAGAAGAGTATTCAGGAAATAGCCAGGACAGTAGGGCTGAGTCACACTTGATGGGGCAGAGAGGAACCATGTGACTGGAGTGTCATGTGTGTCCATAACGTGGGGAAAGATAACCATGATGGAGAGAGACTGGGGCAAGATCCTACAGTGGCTTTAAACGGGGTGCATATGCAGATTAAGTGGGGCTATAGGAAAACTGTTAGCTGCATTTGTTATGCATATGACATATTCCCCACAGGCTAATGTGTGAGGCTTGCTTGCCAACATGTGGGTTCTTGGAAAGCAAATGGGTCCTGAGGAAGTCACAATATGGTGGTGTTCTAGAGGAAAACTGAATAGTAGGAGGTAGGGGTCTGTAAGGAAAGTAGGCCACTGGGTGTAGACATACCCTCAGGTCAATATCTTGCCCTGGCCTCTCTTTCTTCCTGCTTCCTGCCTGCCATGGTGTAAGCAGCCTCTGCCACATGCTCCTGCTGCCATGATGCTCCACCTTACCATGGGCCCAGAAGCAACAGAGACAAGTAGTGTAGACTGAACCATACAACTGGGGGCCAAAATCCCGCTCCTCAACACACTTAGGTCATTTATAGATGACATTACATCACACTAATGCAAAGTCTAGCACAGTACCTCCTTTTGCACCTCAAAACACGAGAAGGAAACTAAATGCACTTCTATTGTGCTATTGCTACTAGGATGTCTCTAATTTCCCAATGAATTAACATCTGATGACACTGGATGCAAAAAGGCTGGGATTGGGAGTTCAGGTGTCTCTTACCCAGGCTTTGTGTAAGAGTTGGGGATGGGGTCCGCCCCCAGAGGGCTTTAAGCAGAAATAGAGAAGCTAAATCTTCAATCCATATGACCCTATTACAATGTGACATTGATTTTACTACAAAAGGCTACTTAGCTTTAAAAGTATCAGAAGGACAAAGTTTTCTCCAATTCACAAACCAATCTAAAAAAGAAGTTCATGCTTCTTTGAATCCAGAATTCTGCCCACCTATAACTAACTTTCTCTTTCTTTCTTTCTTTCTTTCTTTCTTTCTTTCTTTCTTTCTTTCTTTCTTTCTTTCTTTCTTTCTTCCCCCCCCTTTCTTAAGATTTACTTATTTCTATCTGTGAGTACACTGTAGTTATCTTTAGACACACCAGAAGAGGGCATCAGATCTCGTTAACCACACCAGAAGAGGGCATCAGATCTCATTAACAGATGGTTGTGAGCCACCATGTGGTTGCTGAGATTTGAACTTAGGACCTTTGGAAGAGCAGTCAGTGCTCTTACCCACTGAGCCATCTCACCAGCCCCCACCTGTAACTTTCACCCTCCTTACCCTGGTCTCCTCTCACCAAGACAAATTCTACCCATAGCCTGCATGTCTGTTCTTCTCTTCCCATGCCTTCTTTTCTCTTCTGGATCTCTGATGCCCAAGCTTAGAGAACTGTCTCTTAATTTCTTCTTTTAGAGATCTATACTGTATACTGGACACTGAAGGCCCCTCTGAAAAGTTGTGTAACTGAAAAGGACCAGTCTAACCCAGTGACTGTCAACTGGGCCACCCCCTGGCATCTCTTTGGCATCTTTACAGACTAATTATGTCTGAGCCTTGCTCTCGAGAAGGATATAAGAGTTTTGCCTAATAGAAAAGCTGTCAAAGATTCCTTGAGGAGTCCAGTGAGCAGATACACTGGGAATCGCTCCTTGAAAACACCAGCATCTAGCTCCTTCCNTCTAACCCAGTGACTGTCAACTGGGCCACCCCCTGGCATCTCTTTGGCATCTTTACAGACTAATTATGTCTGAGCCTTGCTCTCGAGAAGGATATAAGAGTTTTGCCTAATAGAAAAGCTGTCAAAGATTCCTTGAGGAGTCCAGTGAGCAGATACACTGGGAATCGCTCCTTGAAAACACCAGCATCTAGCTCCTTCCAGCTCTCTAGTGTTGGAGAGTCTTATATAATACCTATCCAGTTTCCCCCCAAGCTACTGTTCTATGGAACACACCTTGGGGAACCTCAGACCAAAGCAGTGGTTTACAAATTGCACCGTGTCATTCGGGGACTTGAACTCTAAGGCCAGAATCTGTGATAAAATTTGACAGGTGCTCTAGGTGACTGAGTTAAAGGAGCATTTATCAACAAAACTGGAACATTAGACAAGGATGGTGAAAAGTAGGGTTCACTTAAACTGAGGGTGAAATCCCTCAATTCAGAACTTTCTTAGCTGGAAGTTTCTGACTGTCCTACTGCCTTACCTCACACTGTTGTCCCAGTCAAGAAGGCCACAATGAGAGAGGGGAACACTAGGGAAGCGTTAAGCATTTGGTCTGACTAGGTGATCAAGGAATGAGCTGTGAGGACCCTACTCAAACCTCCCACATCTGTGTGGTCTCTTGTCAGTGTGAGTTTGTGACAGTAGACACGTCTAATTCCCTTCACTGTCCCCTTCAACCTTGCAGACTGATGTGTCCTTCTTGGATGGAAAACACCCAACAGGGGTGAAAAAGGCCTTGTCAAGTTGCTTGAGTTCCAAATCTCAGCTTTTCCATCACTGTAAGAATAAAAAGAGGGGCTATTTACGGCGTTTCAGCTCGATACCTGGGTACCCCAAATAGTCTGGTACATGTCTGATGATAGCAGTGCATAGTAGGAGGCACCCCAGAAACATTGTCACATGTACAAAACCTCCGAGGCTCAAATGATAACTCCTCTCTCAGGACAAGTCAGCTGGTTCTGGGGCCTGAGTATCTTTGAAGTCGGAGCAAGTATTGTCTGCTCAAAGTGCACCAACGGGCCCCAGGCCATCAGAGAATGTGTTCTTAGTCCCTAGAACAACCAGGATGAACAAGACTAAAGAGACATCATGTAGCCAGTCTTAGATACTTTGTGTGTTCTTTTCCCCATCCTTCATACCCCAGGTTTCACCTCCTATCATTAAGTAGGAGAAAAAAAAGATAGGAGTTCCCTGGATCTAATTTCTTTCCTTTTGTTTCTTCTTTGAGCACAACTACTAACAAATTGCAACCACCCCCCCCCCACCCTCCATAAAGACCACTAACCATCAGCCCTGCCTCTTGAGGCCCTAGCATTTATATACCTTCTGAAAATTTCTCAGAATTCCAAACATCACCCAATCGCAGAAACTATCTGAAGCTGGCAAAACCACACCTCTGCTAGAGCACGAGGCAAATCATAATCAGCTGCTTTGGACAGTCCAAATTAATCTTATATCTCCACACCTGGAATTAAAATGAAAACATATTGTAACAATATTTCTGTGTTTTTATAAAAAAAAAAACCAGAATTCCAGAATTCTCACTAGAGATCATAAATAACACCATCCATTAAACAGCAAGGTTAAAATCCACCCCATAGAGCATGGATGTTTAATTTTTCCAAGCTCAGGAAAAATATAGAGGTAGGGGTAGCTCCTTGGTGTAATCTATATAGCTCTTGAAGGCTCCCAGCCTGATGGCTCATGGAAGCTCACAGACTCACAGTCCTTTCACAAATGAGGAAACTGAGGACAGGGGATGCAATAAGCCCACCAAGGTGCCATAACTTGCCAGGTGAAGGTTGTAACAAAAGAGAGAGGGAGACACTAACACTTATGGAGTGCCTATAGATTTTTCTACCTCCCTCTGGAGGTATTTCAGATTGCTAGATGCTGCATTGGCTACCTTACAATCATCATGGCATTTAATCCACACAGTGTACCCACAAGGTAGACGTTACTGTCTATAAGAGACCACACATGAAGCTTAAGCAGGCAGCAAGGAAATGAATGCAAATCATTTCCCAGCTCGTTTAATTACTAATAACCACACATCACTAGGCTTCCTCTCCCTGAGTTTATATAGAAAGCTATCAATGGACTGGGGAGTACTCATTGGTAGTATAATTGCCCATAAGCTGCCCAGGGACCTGCTGACTTGAGTGACCCATGCAGGCAGTCCCAGCTATGCCGACTCATCAAAATGGACTTGGGTGCAATCCTTCCTTTGGTCTTTGGTGTCATTCTCTGTCTAGGGTAAATAGATGTTTTCTTCTGCTTCTCCAGAAATGATATGTGATAAACTGTATTGATTTAGTCATTGGCATGTATCTCATACGGGTTTGGGCCCCAAGTGGTTGTCATTTTCATGGTTTCTCACACGATTACAGGCAGAGTCTGGGCCTGGGGTGACATGAAGGATACACTGCTGGAGAAAATGAAGGGACCTGAGCTGGGGCCTAGGTGTCATAGTAGCACATCTGGGCAGCTGTGCAAGACCCTGTACGTAGAAAGGATCTGGGCTGGTCACCATCATAATATGCCTAAGGATCTGATCAAGAGGCTCTTTTGTTTTCATGTCATGCTGCAGAAGGCTGATTATGCAGCCAGCCATGACTGGAGTTGTTGGCAGCACCCACACCAGCCTGCTGGTTTTCGGCTTTCTCACAACATGGCAGCTGGACTCCAGGTATGAGTGTTTCAGAGAGTGAGAATAAAGGCTACCAAAAAATGTGTGAAAGAGGAAGAAGGGGAGAGAGAGAGGAAGGAAGGAAGGGAGGGAGACGAAGAGAATGCCATAGGGGACCAGGGAAGGAGAGAACTCCATAGCCTAGCCAATTTTTACTCTAAGAGAAGTCCATTCAAGTCCCTTGTTGAAGAGGCCTTCCCAGACTTCTAGTCTCCCCGGCCATGAGTCCTATGGACATTATGTCCCTTCCCAGATGTTCTACGCTTTAGGATGGATGCTTATAAACTCCTAAAGAGCAGGGACTTGGGCTTTACTCTCTGTTGTACACCTAGTAGCCAGCCCAGGGCCTGGCACACTGTATAGTTACCATTAGTTCAGCCATGAACAAATGGAAGGTCATGATCCACACTGCCAGTTGAGCTTGGACTTGAAGCCCTATGTGTCTGCTCCTAAGGTTTGTGCTCCTCCATAGCACAGGGCTGGGAAGCAGGTGGGTGATATAAAGTCAGTACTGGCTTCCAATGCCTGCTTTGCTCTGGAATAGTTAAATGACCCCTAACTTCTTGTTAAAACCATCTGTAAAATGGAAATTGTGGGGTCAATGTCAGATAAAACAAAACCCACGTGAAAAGCACTCAGAACGGAGACAGAAAGCCCTCCATAAATGGCAGCCATTGTTCTCCTCTCCCTGAGCCCCTCCGCACTCTCCTCCCCCTCCCCCACTGTCTCCCCAGAGATGAGCCATCCCTTGTCACCTGTAGTCATAAAACTCCCCAGCCATGCTGAGCACTTAAACCATTTCTTGACAATATTTAAATCTGCAAATTAGAAATGTCAACGCTCTTCCCGAATGAACTCACCAAGGATGTGACAACGGTCCTTGGGGGTTCTGGGCTTTAATAAAAAGCAAAATAACCAACAATATCAATTTTTTTAAAAGCACCTGATGTATGCTTTCCCAATTACCACTCTGCATTTTCCTCCTCTCTGTGCACAGCAGTTAAATTACCTCGCTCACAGAAGCTCTGTCACCAGGAACCGGCCTGGCTCCTCACAAAGCCTTCCCAGTTTTAGCACCCACTCTGGCTTTATTGTGGGGAGCACAATGCCTGGCAAGACACAGTTCATCCTATTTGGTCAGCTTGTCCCAGCTGACAATTTTATTTATCTCATAGGGAAGAAAAAGGTTTGACACAGAGGTTGGAGTAGGAGGTGCCTTCCAGGGCATTTCGCCCCACCCGTCTTAAACCCACTCTCCATCTTTGTACAATGATCTGGGAAGGATACACTATGTTCCAGAAAATTTGGGTGCTGGACGAGTGATAAAAAGCAAACACCCGAGTAGTGACTGGACCCTTCTCCAGCAGTGTAGTGGACATGTAGGGATGTCCTTGCGTGGAAGCCTAATAGAGCACTTCCCACTTCTTCAGATCCCTGGCCATGAGACTTGACAGTTCCCTCCATTAAAGGGGAGCCCTTCCTCTGTCTCTCTATCACTTGCAACATGCCCGAGTGACCACCAAGAAGAGGTGGAAATACTGGCCCAGTCTACACCTTAGCAGATCTTGCCTGTTCTGGTTCTGCACCTCCAAAAGTGTGTCCCCTCATAGTTGTTGTTCCCGTATGAGTCCCCAAATAAATGTGGGTTGTGAAAAATCTGAGAACAAGACTCCTTGAAAAATTAAGCCATGCTGAGTCTATAGCACCCCCTAAAATACCTCTGTCACCTCACCACCCCCTCCCCCCAGATCTGCTGCAATTATAGACGGGGGGGGGGGGGGGGTTATTTTAAGCCAGTGTGTTTTGGGACTCTTTGTTATGCAGCAACAGCTAACTAATAATGATGAGGGAAGACACCTTTGTTATGCTGGCTAAGCTGAGTGAGAAACGGTCTACACAGTGCAGTCTATCTAAGCCAGTCCAGTGGCTTCTGACCTCTACCTGTTACAGACTGGCTCAGTCAGACACAGACATTAATTTTAACAAGTTCATGTGGGATCAAGCATGCATTAACTCTCTGAGTCCTGAGGACGGTTCCATTCAGAGGAAATGTTATCTTAAGATGAGGAAATAAAGGTGGAGAGGGCGGGGTGGCTTGCCGAAAGTCTAGCTGCCAGGCTGGCGGGGCAGAATTGGGACTCAAAGCACAGGACCAAAGGACCCTAGAGCCCAAGCACAGCAGGGATAGCTGGGAAGAGACTGGTTCTGGGGGCAACTGTGGGAGAGTGGAGCAGGATGAGGCTGGGAGAATTTAGATTTTCTACTAGTAAGGCCCCCAGAGACTAGGATGACATGATTTATGTGTGTATTTTTTTCGGTCCTTTTATTTCTGATATTTTCCTTTTGGGAGAGATGGTATTTTCTGCCCACTTTGGTCTCTGATATATCCTCAGAGTCTGATCTGTGCACAGTATGCCGTGGGAACTCACTAAATAGGTACTGAGAGCACAGAACAAGCAGCATTGGGTGGAATCCTAGGCTGGCCAGGGCCAGTACTTGTTCTCGGCTCAGCTTGGAAACATGGCTGATGACAGTTGGGAATGCCGGCCAACCAGGGGCGGTGGGACTGAGTATCCTTAAATAGAGAACTCACTAAACAATGACAAGGTGGGAAATGGTGTGCTTGGGCAGCTAAGTGCACTGGCTCTCAGCTGAGCTGAACCTCTTATGTCTCAGCACTGACCAGAAGCCTCAGGGAGCTTCCTGAAGTCCCCTGCGATGAGATTATGCCCAGCTGAGAAATGAACAATTAATTGAGTAGTTTCCCCATGGCGTCTGAACCTGTAAGCAGCACCCGGCAGTGCTCAACTGGAACTCAGGATGTCATGGCCACTGTGACGTGAGGACAGAGTCCTGCAGGCCACCCCAGCCGGGGAAAGGCTGCGCCATCCATTAGGGCACCCTGGCAGTGAGGAAGTGCCTGTCGTGTCAGAGCTTCTCCCGCAACATTAATCAGTGTTCTCCAAGCCGGCAGAAAAACTAGGTAAGCATCCTTCCTGGAAGCCCGAGGAGTCCCCCAGAGAATCAAACCCAGCAACTTATTAATAAAACACTCCATCTTCCGGGGTGCTGTGTGAGGCATAGGGGTGGGGGTGGGGCTGCTTTCCAAGGCATCCTGAGCAGACAGATCTGTCTACCCTGAGCTTTAAAGAAACAGAACATGGTGACAGGGAGGGGCTCCGGGGAGCAAGAGGAACTGCATAGCCATCTGCCTTAACATATCGCATCTTCACGGTCCCCCAAACTGCCATTTTCACTGATCCCTCTCCCCCTGCTCAAGAGAATATGGAAAGCCTTCACTGTGGAAACAAGCCCTTTCCAGTTGACAGGACACAGATCATCGGAACAAAATCTGGTTGCCAGTAACTTTGCTTTCTGCTTAGATGCGTCTCACCAGACCCCCTTTGATGATGCTCTTGACTTGTTTGTTTGGTTAGCCTTGCTGTTTTTCTGTTCGAAACAGGATTTTGCTGTGCAGTTCTGACTGGCCTTGAACCCCTGCAGCTCCTGCCTTGGTCTCCTGAGTGCTGACAATACAGGGTTCTAGACCCCCATCTTGCTATCTTTGGGTTCTGATTTAGATGGAAGGCTCCTGCCCAGCTCTCTCGCTGTCCCACTGATGTCCCCTGTGACAGCACTTTAGAGTGTGTGCACACTGCCTCTGGCATCTTCAAATGGCAGCTGAGCCAGGCAGGCCACAGTGTGCCCCATGACCATGAAGTCAGTCCCCCAGGACGCTGGCCTCTTTTCAAGCAAGAGATTGTTCCATTGATGGAGAGTATTTCCAAGTAAAGGTGGATGGCATTTGTAACATGTCCACAGAAGGTGACCATCCCAGCAGACATGATCTCATTTCATTCTCTCCACTCTAGGGTCACTTGTAAGGACCTGCAGGCCACCTGAGGGAAGAGCAAGCCAAGGTTTGCTGAGGGGGCGGGGTGGTGCTGAGGTGACTGGCAGAGAAGAAGTTCCCCCCACCGCCTGAGCATCCTGTGGATTCTAGAAATGGACAAACCTGTTGCAACTCCCATGTCTAGTCTGCTTGTGCTGTGTCGGGGATAACTGGAAGCTAACTGGACTACCTCCCAGGTAGGACAGTGCTTACATATGTGACATTACAGGTCCTTTGCTAAAGGCTATTCACACCATCAGAAGTTGCCACTGCCATGAGGCCAAGGCCTATGATGACATCCTGGGATTCAGACCTGCTCTCTCCCCTTCCATGATAGGCCATATGTGGGACAGTGCCATCAGCAGCAATGGTCATGGGCTCCAGGGTCTCCCCTGCCCCAGTCTACCTGTCTCTGTCCTCTCTCATTACCCTTGTTAGAAAAACAAACAAACAAACAAACAAACAAACAGGTATTTGAATATGGTGGGTAAGCAAGTGTTCCCCACCTCTCTACCTACCACTAAGCTATGCACGCGATGGCAGGAGCCTTTGGCGGTGGGGGTGGCGGTGGCGGTGGCAGGGGTGGGGGGTAGACCAGTTCTGGGTGGGCAGGAAATGGAGAGGTACAAAGTGAGACTAGGAGTTCTCAAGGACCCTGGAGTGGTTGTTACCACTGTGTAAAAGGCAGAGGCCAAGGCTAAAACCATTACACACTCGGGGCTTCAGAGAGTGATTCCTTCTGTGCTTCGTTATTTCGTATTTGCTTATTATGTTGTTCCTTTCTGCAAAAGGCAGCAGTTCTCAGCCCCCAGGATTCATAAGAGAGAAAAATCACTCTGTTTAGAGACCAACATCAGAGCTGAGTCTGTGCTGCGTCAGAATGACATGGGCCACCAGGACACTCAGCACCATCATTTCACCTTAAAAAAATAAAAGAAGAACATTTCACACCAGGTCAAAATCCAGCTACAGCCTTTAAAGGGACTGACTACATTTTGCTCTGTGGGAGAGCTCACAAGAATCCCTGCCCTTATTTCTGCCTCCTTTTGGCAGCAAATTGCCAAAGTCTTGGGTGGGCTCGGCCAGGCATTCCTGGTGTCGAATATCCCCATCTGGCCACTTGGGATGCTAAGGACTGGAGAGGTGTCTGTTTCCTACTATTACCAAGCATTAATGTAATCACTGAAGCGGAGAGCCAGCTGGAAAAGATGGAGCCTGACATCCCGAAAACACAGACAGCTAAATAAGTCATAGGGCTCACAGACAGCCCGGCTGCCAGGCTTATGTAACCAGCTCCCCCTGGCTCCCTTTTCGGCCAGCCACTTGAGGAGTCTGGCCTTTGTGTGTGCGCGCGCGCGTGTGTGTGTGTGTGTGTGTGTGTGTGTGTGTGTGTGTGTGTGTGTGTGGCGCGCGTGTGTGCTTCTGCTTTGCTTTCTGAGACTGCATTTCTACAATAGGCAGGGAAGAGACCAGACATGAAAGGGATCCCAGTGGGGACATGGCACAGGTGCCACCTCATTTGTCTCCATGCTCAGAAGCAAAGCCCAGATTTCTATGGGATAAGGGATGCAGCCGGGAGAGACGTTTGGCATTGCATGGCTATGCATGTGAATGTCTATGTGCTTACTGGTTTGTCACATGCTGGCAGGAGGCAGAGACCAGCCTTCTTAGACTGTAAGTTCAGTTAATCCATCTTCATGTGTCTAAGGCCTTTGGAGAGCAGGTTGCTTGTGAGGCAGTAAGTCACCAATTCTCTGTCAACTCTTCCCTGAAGGCATGAGTTCCACATGTTAGAACCAGCATGAGGGACCTGGCCTGCACATACCACAGCAGTGAACTAGGAAATGGCCAGTCCTTTGGCTGGATATAGAGGCCTCTCTGCATCCTCTGTGCATCCCCAAGTACATAAGAGTGACCAGTCACAAAAGTGATGTTGACTTACATGCACTGTCACCCAGCACTGAGCACCTCATCAGACCGAATGTCCACACAAGGCACGAGGCAGATCCTGTGGTGAATTTCAGCTGACAAACTTGGAGAGGTCTAGCTACTGGTCACACACAAACCCGCAAACTCAGATTTCACTGTGGCAGCTCAGGTGAGACGGAGGGAGATCAGGACTTGGAGTTTCCCAAACCCTGTGGATGGGGTTGTCTGGAGTCCTTATTAAAACCAGAGCTTCCTGGACCCCCACACAGACCTTTCCAAGCAGGAGTCTCAGTGAGAGGCTGGGCAGGCAGCCTGGATAGCTCATCGTTCCTCCAGGAGCTCCAACCATGGATCCACCTGAGCGATGATTACATACAAATTATCAAGTCTAGAGGGGCATCCAGCCTTTTGTCATTGTGACACATTGTCATGTACAAGATTGATACTCAAGAACCACAATCGAAATTCACCAAAGCTGCCCCTCCTAAAAATCTCATAATGAGGTGGGACATGGTGGGACAGGCCTGCAATATCTGTATCTGTGAGACAGATGCAGGAGGATTCATGTAAATTGAAGGTCAGCCAGGTCTACTCAGGGAGCTCCAGGTAAAAATAAAAAACCCAAATACAAGCAAACAAAATGCTCATTAAGTAGGTTATAGATTCTGTGTTGGGCTTCATTTGTGGCCACCCTTCTGGCCCTCAGGCCTTGGGTTGGACTTGCCTAAATTCTAAAGCATTGGTACAGTGCAGGCCAGAGAGGCAGCCACTATAAAATTGCAGATGTTCCCCAGTTTACGATATAGCTATCTCCAGATAAACTCATTGTATATTGAAGAAACTATGTATCAGAGATGCACATAACACACCTGATCTTCTGGATTTCCCAGCAGCGCCTGGCCTTCCTCAGATATACCGAGTGCACTTAGGGTAGGCTAGAGTTGGGAAAACCATCTAAGACAAAGCCTTTATAATATGGCACTGAATATTGCATGCAGTTGGTTGAGTACTACTCTGAAAGTGGAGACTGGATACGTGGGCATGCTTTGTACTATCACAAAGGCTAACGTTATCTATCAGTCAGGGCCATCTTATGTTTAAAGTCGCCCATAGTGATGACAGTCATTTGTTTTTCATACGGTTCCAGCTACTCTTCCAATCAGTGGGCTCACGCTTAGAATGTAGGGAAGATGAGAATGTTGCATCTTTGGCTTCCTTGCGACCTTACAGAGGGCTCCTCTCTAAGCTCCAAGTGTGGATCTGGTTTTCAAAGTCAGAGCCAGAATACGGACCAATAATAGAGAGGTGAGTGTGGGTGGTCGGTTGCTGTGCTTCTTTGACGGAACATATTGGGCTCCTATGTGCATGCAAACCCCCTGAATACCTTCGTCCATGGTCATAATCACTGTTACTTATTTTGGAAAAGGAGCCACTCTGGGAGAATGTGTGGTATCCTGGTGCCTCTGATGCAACTAACCAAGTGTGCATTTTTTTTTTCCTTAAGGACACTGCTTTACAAATACATTCGATACACACACCACCAACGCCACCACTATCACTTAATTCACCTGGTGCTCCTCCAAAGAGATTGTGAAGTGCTCCAGCCAGGGCTGAACCCTAACCCAGCTGGATCTGTCTTGAGAATGTGCGTAGGCACACTACACATGCCGGACAATGCATTTTCCTGGAGTAATTTCAACTCTCAATCATTGCCCTGGTGTATCCTTCAAGCTCTTCCCTCCTACCTTCCAGATACCTAACTTGGGCGTTGCTATGGCTTGCCTAGATTACACTAAACTTATCCCAGGCCTGAGATCTCCAGACTCCACAGACTTTATCAACTGTACTGATTCCTAGAAGGCAAGAGTAAGGAGACCACACTATGCTACTGACTGTAAATAAGTCTGTATGGCGCAAATTCAAATCCTTTGCATAGGATGCAAACTTAGTCACCTAACGTCCCTCATTTCCCCCTACGCCAATTTAGAGGTTTCTTAAATTACCACTTGGGGCACTAGATTCTAAATGAGGTGATGCACGTGTTTGCCTCTCACGTAGTCACCTGCTATGGCTGCTTGACGAATCAGGCTTTCTTTTTCCAGTGGGTACCCATCTCCACACCAGCTCAATGAGACTGCAAGGTGGCCAGGCTATGTAAAGGACAGGTCTATAGCTCACAACCAAGCTAAGAAAGATGCAAAGGAAAGAAGGACCTGGGTAAATCCTCCTGCTGTGGGCTTTCGCTGCAGCCTAGACTTGTCTTGTGTGGTACTTTCTAAGATTATGAGTAACTGTCCCTACTAGATAGGGAAAACCAGAGAGCCTATGAAAAGATGCGCATATGTCTGTCAATGGAGTGTAGACCCAGCTTCTTTTTTTCTATTATTAATTTTATTGGATTCCCCTTTCCAGGTCTCCCCTTCAGAAACCCCCATCCCATCCCCCCTCTACCTGCCTCTATGAGGGTGCTCCCCCACCCACCCACTCCCATCTTCCCACCCTGGCATTCCCCTACACTGGTAGACCCAGCTTCTTAAACTGGGCATTGTGACCCCACAACGATGACAAAGGCATCCAAAATCTGGTGAACTAGGAAGTGTCTCTGAGCATGAGACAACAAGAAGTCAATTCAAAACTCAAACGCACTATGACCCAGAGATGTTTCTGACTGTCCTAATTAGGTCGTCGTAGCCCATGACTCCCCTGAAGCTTCGGTTCTGAACATACAAGATACATGTGATGAAACACGCTGACCTTTTTCTGGAAGGAAAGGGTGTATTTCAGCTTACAACCTATGGTCCTTCACCCAGGAAGTCAGGGCAGGAGCCCAACACTGGAAGCCGGAGGCAGGAACAGATGCAGAGGCCTTGAAGGGGTGCTGCTTGCTGGCCTAGTCCTCCTAGCTTGTTTAGACTGCTTTCATAAACTTTTCAGGATCATGCACCCAGGGGTGGCACTATCCGTACTAGGATGGGCTCACCCACAGGGATCATCAATCGATGATCAATTGATGAGAATGCACCGCACACTTGCCCACAGGCTAGTCTGGTGGGACATTTTCTCAACTGAGGCTCCTTTTCCCAGAATGACTGTGGTCTGTGTCAAGTTGATGCAACAATGAGACAGCACACTTAGGCACCAGGCCATGAAATACCAAGGATCGCTGCCCCAAAACCCTCACCTTGGTCAGGGTGACCCTAAGTTCTGACCTGCAGGTCAGTTTCACAGCACATACAGTCCTCTGCTCTGACAGAAACAGAACGGCTTCCTTATGGCAAACAAAGACTTTACCTTCCTACTGCAATCCCTCAGTGCATATCAAATCAGTATTCTTTCTGGATTGCAATTTGTTAGAATGCTTGGCTTTAAAAATCTATCTTTGAGTTATTGACTTGAGTTCAGTTTAAAAAAAAAAAAACATTGTGGTAAATGGTTTTAGCTGGGGAGCTGGACAGAATTTGCAACAATTTCTGTGGTGGCCCCGAACATGGTCCTGTCATTTTATCCTCTGTATTTATGTGACGGTGTTCCCAGTGCTGATGATATTAAAGATCAAAATGTCAATCGACTATGAAGAATACTGACGATGCCCCATGTCCTGTAGTATTAAATGGTCAGTGGAGATTTAATTCTTTATGTTAAAAAGAAATAGGCCACATGCATCTCATAATACAGAACTTTCTTTTTGTCTTTAATAACTGATAAAATAAAATCTATAATAAAAATTAATTTCAAGTAAATTTCATTGTGATTTATTGCCAGTAACTCTTTGTATGTGTTTTAGAGACCTATATTTCCTGGGTTTCATAAACTTTGAGAGGACAAAAGGGGCTGTGAGTGGGACAAAGTTTAAGAAATCCTAGTACAGAACAGAGCTGGCATTAAAAACCAGTGTAGGAAAGGTGGGCTGTTCAAACCAAGGTTTGGGACAAATGGCTTTCCTTAAGGACTGATTTTCTGCTGCATGCAAAAGGGTTAACAATTCATATGTGCACAAGCATATTTCAACACAAACTTCAACCTCATTAGTAGGAAATGCCCTTATAAACTTAGCTCTTAAACTCATAATTGAAAAAAAAATAGATCAATTAAGCCAAAACAAAATTTAAAATCTTCTTTAGGACAAAATGCTCCTCACAGAAAACTCAGCAGTAAAGAATACACCGGGAGAGCGGGCTGTAAAATGGTACAGAATTTAAAAACCTTCCCTCAGACAGACTGGATATTCAGAAACACGGAGAAATGACCGCACGCCGGTGAATGGAGATGAGAGGGGTTAAAATAAGCGTGAGACCCCATCACACACCAAATCTGTTTGGCGAACACTGAAAAGTCACAACTGTGGGGACCCTTGAGAAGGTGGAGGGCTAGACCCCTCCGAGGTGGCCTGTGTGAACCCGTGCACTCGCTCTGCAGAACAGGTTGGCACAGGCATGGCCAGCTGGCGGCTGGAGCACTCCGTGAGTCAGCAGTTCCACCTCTGGAATGTCTTCCCCGGGACTCTCAGGGGAGGCACTTCTGCAGCATGGATGGCAATGGCAGGCGGCCTCCTGGTGTGGCAGAGACTGGGGACAGCAGAGCACTTGCCATCAGCATGAGCGAGGGACTCTGGGCTTCCACACAGATGTGCTTGCAAAACAATGTGGGGTGAAAAAAAAAAAACCGAGTTGGAGAGTTTGCCGTTAAGCATGCAAATGTAACCCATGTATGATTTATGAACACTCGGAGAGGGAACGCGACACACAGACAGATTGGAAGACTATGCCCCAAATTCATGATCAAGGCTGCCTCAGGGGAGGAAGGAAGAACCGTAGGATCCCTAACAGGGGGGATTTCAGCTTTCGTGAAAATGTTTGGTTTCTTTTATTTGAGAAAATTCGTGCAAATATGAGAAATGATTAACATCTGTTAATTCTGGTGGGTGGTTCTTACATTCTCTGCATTTTTAATTACTGAAAAGGAGCATGAATCCCAAGGATAAAACAATTAAAAATTCATCATGTCAAAAAAAAAATCGTCTATTTTACTGTTCATCGTGGGCCCACCTGGGACAGGACAGACCAGGAGCTCCGTGAACACTGGCTGCTGAGCCGCCGCTCTTCCCTGGGTGCTGCCTGAGTTTGCCCCCACAATTTCTATGACAGTCCTCATTGTCCGAGGAAGAAAGCTGTGTTTTGAGAAGGTTAGATGATTTCCTGATGCTCTGCAGAGGTTTTGAACGTGAGCTTAACTCTACATTTATAGACAGTAGGAGGAATTTCGGGCAGACAGGGATGCTGACATTAAAAGGACGGTGAAAACGGGGCCTGGAGACCCAGGTGTTGATCTGTGTGTATAAACAGCACAACAACTCTGTGCCAAGAGAAGTATTCTTTTAAAATCACACCCATTTATTCTGTGCGTGCCATGACAACTCACAGGAGTCTCTCTCCTTCCGTTGTGTAGGTCCTGGGGATTGAACTCTGGTCATCAGGCTGGGCAGCAAGCACCTTTACCACTGAGCAGGTTGAGGCAGCCCCACTAAACCATTGCCAACCAAACCTGAATTTTAAGGTTGTTGGATGTTTTTTTGTTTGTTTGTTTGTTTCAGTACAGGGAAATCGAACCTATGACCTCATGCATATGAACAATGAGAGAATGACGCTTACTGTGGAGGAAAACGAGGAGCAGTGGAGAAAGGTTCCAACATACCAGGGCTGGGTAAGGCACGTTCTCTGTCGAGGGATGCCTAACCCCAGGCTAAAGTCATGCATTGCCAGGAGGACCTACTGGAGTGAGAAGCTCACAGAAAGCCTGTCTTTGCCTCAGTCAGGTCTGTACCTTCATGATGTCTTGTCCACTGTAGTTAAGGCTACCCAGAATCCCTCTGTTCTGTTTCCTAGCACCTCCTGCATCCTCCCAGACATGGTCTCCGAGAATGCATCAGATACACCTTGAGAGTCTCTAGTTACTATCTGCCCGCACACACTCACGGTTCCTGAGTTGCCTTAGATCAGTCAGTTACCCTTTCTGTGCTATGCTTGCTCTTGAACAAAGCTGGGAGATGTAGGAACAGATGAAGAGAGTGCTTCTGGGAAGCAGAGGAGAGGTAACTGGCAACAGGAGGGCTCAGACTGAGGGAAGGGGCCAGAGCCGCCCCCTCCTGAAGGCAGATAACCCATCTATAGCGCTCGGACTTGAGAGGTTGTGGATGGTCCCCAGGTGGCTTTTGAAGATCAGGAAAATGTTGTCCCAGCAAGCTTCAGACAGCACCACATAGACTAGACGTTCACTCCAGGCCAGGTGTACATGCAGTGAAAGCTGAGTAGTCAGGTTGGCAGTGTGTGAGGGAATGGGGCATGTGACAAGGCCATAGGCAAATGGCACGGACCTGGCCAGTTAGCAGGGATTGTAAATACCCACCTACAAGACAGAGGCAGAAGCCCCCGCCTAAGAAATGTAAACCCAAGGGCAGAGAATAAATTCAGCATGATACATGTATATATGATATGCCTGGGCTGCAATCAAGTATGCATCCAGCTGTCACCTGTTGATAAGGAGGCACTGCAAACACAAAGGCACTTTGGTTGGAGCCAGGACTGGACCTGGTATCCACATGGGCAGTGGTGGTCAGCGTGGGATGGAGAGTCAGAAGACAGAGCAAAAGATAAAGGTGAGAAAGCCCGGGCAAGAACTCAGCTGCTTGTTGGGGCACACGCCACCCCCTGGTTTGTCTCTCTGTGGCAAGACTGCTGTCTCTCATGATAGATGATGACCACAATGAGTGTAACAGTCCCGCTACCCAAGAGCCTGTTCTGTGGTGGTGTCACTCTCAATGCTGCTAGGCAGTAAGTTGTTGGGTCAGAAAGCAACCGTACAAGGGAAGGATTAGTACCTTAAGGGAGAGGCAATTGTAGCACACAGGAGCTAACATAGATGCCCGGGCATGGTGAGAGCTGGGGCCGAGTTCTAAAGCCCATGTTACTCACAGTTAGGCTCTATCAGCACTCCAACTCTCAGAAGAGCTTTTTGGCTTTCCCTGTTTATGCCTCTAGGAGTCTTAGTGAAGTGCCCACCACTGCCAGGGTGGATGGCATCTATTGGTAGTCTTGGGTGTCAGGAGGAAGTACTAAGCCACAGGGATGCAAACTTTCCATATCTAATTCTCAGCTCTAGAGCTCTGTTCCCCAGGAGACATTGATTATCCGCCCCACCCCAACAGCCTCAGTTTCCCTCACTGAAGAGCCGACTAAGAAGGGCGTGTCTAAGGGCTCATGGGAACTGTGCATATTGTACCTGGGATGATCAGTGGGTTTCGAGAAGTCTCTCTAGGGAAGCTTTTCTCAAGGGGGGCGGAATGGAGCTGTGGCTAAAAGCCTGGCTTTGACTCTGGCGGGTTCAGGTGTGAATCTAGGCCTTGCTAGCTGTGGACTCTCAAGCTATTCATTCAACTCTCCCTCACCCCTGCCCCAACTCTTTCTCTCCGGTGTCCCAGAGGCTGCAGTGAGTGTCCTCCGGGATGAAGTGTCCCAGTGCAAGAGTGCCCCCAACTGGTGCCGCCCCGGCCCGGCCCACATCCCGGATGCAGAGTCCACGTGGGCTGAGTCAGTCCCTGGCTTCCCGAGAGAGAACACAGATCTCGCCCTCACTGTGTTCCGGGTGCTCTGTGAGCAGCTATGCACTGGAGGATGGAGAGGACCCAGCGCACGGATTGAAGTTGCCACGCAGCTAATCTCGGTACCTTCAACCTAAACGGGTTCTCTTGGGGGAAGGGGCAGAAGGTCAACTGTGCACAATAAAGCGAGCGTCGCCTTGAGTGGTTACACCACACCGAGTGTGATCTGCATGTGATGCCCTGAGGCGTATCCCTGTTCATACCTCAGTTTTCCTCTCTGTTAAATGAGCTGATAGGGATGCTGTGACTGAAGCCTGCAAAGCGCCAGGCGCGCAGCCGTGCACAGAACAAAGAGCTCCTCCACAGGAGGACTGGGGGAGGGGCTGCTCCCGAGTAACCGGGCACTTAAAGAGTTTTGCTACATTTTTCTTTCTCGCCAGAGAACTTTTTCTTTAAAAGCACTCAGATCTTCCTGTATATTTGTTGAGGCAAATCCCATTAGCGCTGGTGCCATTTTCCAACTTTGAGCCTCCCGCATAAGCCTGTGATCTTTGAAGCACTGACGAGCCAGCCCAGTCACCGCGGGTCAACACCCACCAGCAGCTCAGGCCCGTTGCTCACAGAAAGGAAATTAAAAACTTGAACTCTGATTTTGAATGTTGATCTGCTCCTGCACAAGAAAATGTAAACTCGAAGTTTTTTTTTTTTCTATCAAGGAATGCAGAACTCAAAGGATAACTGCCGTCTCCCAGAAGATAGACAGACAGACAGACAGACACACACACACACACACACACACACACACACTGGATCGTTGTTAAACAAATGTACCACCACAGAACAGTTTGCCCCTCAAAGTTGCTGTCACTCTTTGTGACAGGAAGAAGAGGAGGAGGAAGAGGAGGAAGAGGAAGAGGAGGAGGAGAACAGAAGATAAGGAGGAAAGAAAAATAAGAAGAGGGAGAAGGGAATGAGAGAGAAGAGAAAAGAGGGGGAGGAAGAGAATAGATAGGAAGGAGAGAGAAAGGGAAGATGAGAAAGAAGAGAACGAAAGAGAAGGAGCAGGGGTTTGCAGGGAAAGAGAAAGACAAGGGAGAGGAGGGGGTAGAATAAGAGGAGTGGGGGAAGAGGAAGAAAGGTTAGATGGTGAGACAGAAGGGAAGCAGGAAGGAGAAACAGCAAACTGGGAGAAACCCTCAAACTATGTGTTCAAATGAGGACCAAACCCACAAAGATAGCAGCAAAGCTAAACTGAGATAGGCAGCAGAAGGCAAGTGCTCCCTTCTTGGTCCAGGGGACAGCGTGGAGTAGGCTGCCTGGAGGAAAGACATCTATGGCTATGGCCAGGTAGCTTGAGAAAGCTACAGGGAGGGGGTGTTCTTCACCCACCATGCGGTCTGCACAGAACAGGTACCCCAAGTGGACGAGTGAACAGAGGGACTTTACCAATGAGATGGCTGGTACCCTGTCCTTTACAGAGCCTGTAACATTTGTTTCATGGCATTATGACATCTGGTGATTTGTGTAACATCTGCTCTCTCCACTGAATGATCATTTGCATGCTGGTAAGAACCTGCCTGTATTGTCATCGTGGAGTCCTTAGGATCTGGCCCAGCACCTGGAATAAGTAGCTGCTCAAGAAATGCTCATTGCTTCGTGAGCCATGAATAGAGTGCTAACATGAGGAGAGGCAGAAAGAAACAGCCTCAGAGGAGTGCGGATGCTTGCTGTGGCCTTGGCAGGCAGCTGCCTGCCTCATCCCTACCATCTCCTTGCAATTGCAGGCACATCTACAGATACATCTACCTTTATTTTTACCTCAGCTTCCTTGACAGAGGTCAAGGCCTCTGTGATACAGCAAGGATAACCCAATGCATTGTGTAGTTAGAAAACCACTGCACTGGCTGGTTTTGTGTGTCAGCTTGATAACAAGCTGCAGTCATCTGAGAGGAAGGAGCCTCAGTTGAGGAAATGCCTCACGAGATCTAACTGCTTACAACATTTTTTTTTTCAATTAGTGATCAATGGGGGAGGGCCCAGCTCATGGTGGGTGGTCCCATCCCTAGGCTGGTGGTCCTGGGTTCTATAGGAAAGCAGGCTGAGCAAGCCATGTAGAGCAAGCTAGTAAGCAGCATCCCTTCATGGCCTCTGCATCAGCTCCTGCCTCCAGGTTCCTGTCCTGCTGGAGTTCCTGTCTTGGGCTTCCTTCAAGGCGGGCTATGGAGCACATCCACATATAGAGGGAGTTCTAGAGCATGATCTACCGTGAACCAGTCATGGTAGATCTCAGCTATAGCCATTTTACAAGGTGCCTGAGTAACCTCTCATCTCCTGTAGGGACCACAAGTGCGCTGGCATGTGGCACTCCTGCTTTTCCTGGTTATGACAGGGGGGTGAGCATGGGAAACTAAGTCTATAAAGGCTCGCCCTCCCGCTGCCTCGCTTCTCACAGCCCCGTGGAAGCTTTCAAAATGAAAGACGCTGTTATTAGGCAAAGTGTCTGAAATTTTCTTATCACTAATTCAGATCATCCAGGAACAGGCCATTTCCATAAATCAGCCAGCCACAATAGACCTTCCCAGGCGCACCACACGATGACAATAATGAGCGCCTGTGTTTATGCAGTGCCTTTGTTCTCCAAAGTGCTGAACAATTGACAATCATTAACTCATTAATCCTACAACCGTCCCTGAAAGACAGGCCCAGGCTGGAGCCTCTCCCCTTCAATAGGCAGGGAAATATGTGGAGAGAATTGACCTCGGAGAGAATTGACCTCTGATTCTGTGCTGGGCTTCTGCTCAAGGGCTTTGCAAACAGGAACTTGCTTGTAACTTGAGGTAGGTATTGGTTGCTATGGTCTGAATGTAATCTTACCTATCCAGGAACATGTTGAGATTTGATTGCCAATGCAGCTATGTTAGGAGATGAGTAAGGTGTCTGAGAGATGGTAGAGGATGGATAAGTCTTAGAGGTGAAACTGCATGAATGGATTAGACCCTGTCTTATATAAATTCCTACTCTCATAGGACTGGATGAGATATCATGAGAATGTTATAAAGTGAGTGTTCACATTAAGCTATGATCTGCCTTAAATGATTCGAGATAATGTAGATAATGTAGGCTTTCCTCTGACTGTGCCTGGCCTTCGCAGGCTCCATTTTACAGGCACAATATTGAGGGTGACTCCGCACCTGGGTGGACAGGTAAACAGTTCCATCTGCCCAGCACATGCAGTACAGACTGATGGGAGAAGAAAGGGCCCCACCCCATAAACTCACTGGGGTGAACTGGGGTTATGGAAGTAGATGGCTCTACTGAAATCACTGCAGGAAACGAGGGTGGAGAACCCATCAGACACACGAGACCTAGGGAAGAGTGTAATGCCCTCACCTACCCACGAGGAAATGGACACCCAGCACTGATCCGGCCCCAGCCATGCAACCACCACCTGACTGTCTGCTGCATGTCACAGAAGGACACACAGAGCCTCCTAAGTGTCCCTGGGGCTTCGTCTTGACTCCATCTCCCTTGTTGACCCATCTGGACTTGCTAGCATTCCATCCAACCTGACCTGGTCCTGCTCTTCATGCCACTCCCCTCCCGCAGCTCAACTCTGACCCCAGAGTGGCTTCTTCTTTATCTAGGTTAGGGGTTCAGTCCACTTCCTCACCCCCAATAGTGATGGCTCTGCATTTCTACCAGTTTCGCTCGCATTGCTCGCTCCGGGTTTAGCCTTTAACGGCTGAGCCATCCCTCCAGCCTATTTCTACCAGTTTCTTGGCTTTGGAATCTTAGGTCTATTAGAAGCTCCTTGCCTCTTTAACACTATATAGTCCTTCTGTAACTTACATATCGATACATGATAGATAGATAGATAGATAGATAGATAGATAGATAGATAGATAGACAGACATTTACAGTGTGGTATTAACATGTAAGCTGAGAATAAATACTGATAATTAAGATCAGTAAAAAGTGTATTCACTTGAGCCGGGGCTGTCAAGGAAGCAGCATTGTGCAAACAGCAGTCCCTGACATTGCTGCACCCTGTGAATGTATTGTCAGTCAATAAAGTATGGTGCTGTAGAAGCAGACACAGGTGTGTTTCTCCATCCCGACATTGCACACTCACAGGACAGAGCCTGCCTCTCCTGCCTTGCTCTCCCCTTCACAGCACACTTCCCCTTTCTGTAGGCTGCCATGTATGAGTGCCTCAGCATAAACCAAGCAGATGCCCTCATAACCAAGCAGCTCTTCCTTCAGTCATCCAGAAACAGGTATTCTGAAATAGTGATGGTGACCTGAAAGACTAGGACAGTATCCCACTTCTCGTTTCACAGAGCAGGAGACCAGAATCTGCAGAGGTGAAGGAACTTGCAAAGACTGGAACCAGGATCCACGCTACACTGGCTGGATCTGAACCCCTGAACCATGACGCCTGCCCAGATGTAGTGCGCATATCAACACGATGTCAACTGCAGTCCACAGAAAGACAGAGGCCCATCCTAAAGCCAGAACTGAGGATGAAGGACAGCAAGGTGCACGTCACAGGCCAGGTCACACATGCAAGAGCTGGTAGGGAAAGAGCAGAACTTCCGACTTTGAAGGGGCATTTGCCTGAAGGCTCATTCTTGCCTCAAAGCCACTGAACTCCCTTAGAACTTAGTGTGAATAAACTTCAGTGTCCCCTTGGCATGGGCTAGAGATGAGAGGGACCTTGGTAGCAATGAGGGTGAAGGTAAGATCCAGGTGAGGGCGTGAAGGGCAGCCGATGTCTTCTCCATCTCAAGGACCCACCCACTCTGTAATGAATGAACCCCCGTAGCAGCTAGCTTCTCCTCTTCATCCTCCTCTTTCTCTATGCTTCTTCCTTCTCTGTTTTGCTTTTCGCTGTTATTTTTCTTTGTTTCTTTCTTTGTTTGCTGAAATAGAATCTTTCTCTCTACACAGCCCAGGAATATTCCCATGCTGGCCTTGAACTTAAAAATCTTTCTACCTCAGCCTATGAAATGTATGTACCACCATATCTAGCTCAAAGATCTTAAAAGAAACCAAACCCCAACACAGCCCTAGTTAAAGCCATCCAGTGTCTTTCTACGTAACCCCTTGGGGCTGATATACAAACCCTCATGGGGTCCCATTCTGACCCACCTCTGTAAAGCCCTGCCATGTCCCCCAAACACTCGGATCCTTTTGGTCCCTGCAACACACTATGCCTTGTTCCAAGTAAGTTACTTCTGTGTGCCAGCCAGAGTAAGGTCTGGTCTGGTCTGGATATTGCTACATTAATTCTCTTCCTGATCTCACCACTGACTGATTTATGCTTGTTAATTTCTTCCTTTGTTTGTGATTGTTTTTATTAGAAGATAAGCTTCATGCCTAAGTCCTTTATGCCTGTTCTGGTAAAGATGGCATGCCCTGCCTGGGAGAGCGACTGGGTCCCTACATGTAATAACTAACACTACGAAGTGCTTATTACAGGAAATATCTCCAGGGTTTACAGAAGGAGAGCCTTTCATCCTCCCAAATCCCTGAACGGGTTGCTCTATCACGCCCATTTTACAGGTAAAGGAACTGAGGTAGAGGAGCTGATATTGTGTGCCCAAGTCACACACATGTCAGTGGCGGAGCAAGGTCATGGGTGTCACCCACCCAGTTCACACCTCACCAAGGCTTCCTCCGTACATTTGGACTCAACCCAAACTCCTTCGAATAAGAAAACAGCCTGCTATGCTCTACTCTTCCCAATTTCACCTACCATCCCTTGATGTGTACAGTAGGTACCAACCTTGGAGAATCTTCGGGAAGCCCTTGTCTTCTTTTGTCAACAGCTTGTCTTAGCTGCTCTCTACCTTACCCAGCATTCACTTCCTCGACCTACTTGCTCCTCTATCATCTTTTTAGGGTCCAGCTCAGGATACACCCTCAAACCGTGAGACAAAAATAAAACTTTCGTCCCTGAGTCATTTTTGTCAGTTTTTTTTTGTCCCAGCAACAAAAGTAACATACATACATTCATACATACATACATATACATGTATATGTACGTGTATATGTACATGTATATGTATGTATATGCTTAATAGTTCAATATATGATAAACTGTTACATACACATTAGGAAATACATATTTTAAATATACATGTGCATATATGCACAGAGTTCATTGTAAAATATATAAAAACATAAAGTCCTCAGTCTAAGAAGTTAATAGAAAGACATGATCTGGAACATTCCTCTAGTCCTCTAGCACATCCTGAACTCTTGGTTCAGAAACCGGAATATCAGCTTGGCTTGGCATGAAAGGAAAAAGTGCAAACCCAGGAAGAAAGGCATCCCAACAGGAGATAATTATAGCAGGCACCCAACAGTGATCTGTCCAGTGACTCAAGCCACAGGGTTCTGCAGATGCAGGGAAAGGCTGCTTACCCAGTGAAACAGGTCATTTCCTTATTGTGGGCCTCAGTTTCTCCATCTGTAAGCAGGGGGTGTTGTCTAAGGCCCTGGGGACTTCCTTTTACCCAGTGAGTGTCCCCACAGGCACTGAAACCTAGGTTAAATTTCTCTCTACCTGAAGCCTGCCAGCGTCCCGTGGGAGTAAAGGTTTGACTCATAGTGAGCTGTGTAGTAAGTTCTGTGGTCAGTGCTTTCATTTGCTGGCCTTTTATTCTCTCTCTCTCTCCCTCTCTCTCTCTCTCTGTCTCTCTCTCTCTCTGTCTCTCTCTCTCTCTCTCTCTCTGTCTCTCTCTCTCTCTGTGTCTTTCTGTTTCTCCATCTCTGTCTGTCTCACTCATGTGTGTGTCTTTCCTTGTCTCTCTCTTTCTCTCTGTTTCTCTCTATCTCTGTCTGTCTCTCTCTCTCTCTCTCTCTCTCTCTCTCGTGTGTGTGTGTGTGTGTGTGTGTGTGTGTGTGTTTGTATGTGCACCCAGGCACGGTTTTATGTATAGAAAAAAAAATCACAAATAAAGAAAACAAAGGCACAGCTGATGCCAGCAAATTATGCAGAGATTCGGGAGTATAATGAGATCCATAAAACACCGACTGAAATGAGCGCTCTCAACCTTTCATAATCTTTGATGGCAGAGCACAAGGCAGCAGACCAGTGATGCCCGCTCATGAATCCCAAGCCTGTTCGCCGGTGCTCTGATCACAGTTGAGGCAGAGAGGTCATGTGTCGCTCTGCACCTCGGCAGGTAAAGGCAGGTCCTGTGGCTACCACAGGTAAATATCAGCATCATACCACTCAATACTAGTACTGCGAGGAACCCAAGAATTCTGTTCTGCTATATGCTGGGGGTGTGCTGGGGGTGCGGAGGTGACCGTGAGCCAGAGAGAGAGTGAAGACACAAAGCCAACACTCCCTAGCAGCCTGTTAAATGACTCCTTATCCTGGAAAGCTCTATACACTCTCTAGGGAGATCCATCTTTGTGACTCCCATTGCTCCAGCAGTCTTTGGGTGTTGGTTGGTGCTGTACTAGGTGTGATAACCGTTGCTCTCTTAGCATCACATTCCATCTACTCTTCTGGGAATCCTGTGGAACGGCATCACTGCCATCCTCATTGGAAGGGGAGGCAGAAGCCGAGAGTCTTAGTGACTTAGCCTAGGCACTGGTCAGGCAGTGGGTACCACTAGGATGCCAGTTTCATAGCTCTCGTGCTTACCCACCACATCACAATGCCTGCCATTGGGACCGCTTCTTGAATTCCTTCCAGTACCTTCTCTTAACTGTGTACTGAGTAGGAGCAGCTTTCATGTGATGTGGAGTAGCCCAGCTACTCCTGTTTTACCTCCTCCCGGGAAGCCTGATGCTTGTCTGCAGGGCAGGGCATGTAGCCAACACCTGTCAGGGAATATTGTCACAAGTAGCAAAAGACTATGCTCACTCCAAAAGAGAGAGGTAGCCAGCTGTCATGCACAGTCAGGCTGGCAAACTAAAAGGGAACCAGAGAAAAGATTAGCCAGAACCAGTAAGTTTGAGGGGGGATAAAAACCTGTCAAAGGACCACAGGTGTGAAAATGGGAGCCAGAGAGAGGGACAGACAGGCTCCTTTAGGGGAAATGACAGCCCTGACCCTAGCGATCATATGCTCCGGACCCTTCAAGAACCATGGCTCCTTGCATATAAAACAAGGTTGACAATAATGACCAACCTGGAGAGTGGTTGAAAAGAGGAAACACAGTCATCAATTGCTTTAAGCACAGGACCTGACATACAGGAAGGAGTAATAGTTGGTGGTGGTGCAGTACAGTCTTGCTAACTAAGTGCCAAGTGGGGGAGAGAAAATGAGTAGGTAAGATCTAAAGAGGGAGCAATAACGTCACCTCTTAATCTTTGGGGGACATGAGGTTGACATACCATATGGATAAGCCAGAGAGAGAGAGAGAGAGGGAGAGAGAGAGAGAGAGGCTGCTGAGTCACAGGCATTTTCTGGACAAGAGCTATGACTGAATCATCTGCCATTCTAGCCCCTGGCATTGGCTTTGCACAAAGGGCGCACTCCACTAATGAATGAGAGATGTCCCAGTGGCTGGATTTCCTGACGTGTATAAGGGCTCTATACTCCTTCCTCTCTGATTCACCCTGTTCCCTTTTATTTTCCCGCTGACAATTCAGTGCTCCTCTTCCAGTGGTTCTCCAGCTTCTATTGTATATCACAGTCTTTCTGGAGCACTAGGAGGCGTTAAAGGAAGCCTAAGATAGAGCTGTAACTGAAGCAACCAGACTTAAACAGTGAATAATTGAAACATGAAGTATTTATTACACTTGGCCACCTCTCACTGCCTACGCCAAACAAGGTCTCTCCCTTGTCCTTGTGAGCTGTGAGTGAAATCCTAATTTCACTGACATCTTTGCCTTGCTCATTCCCAAACCACGCAGTCCTCAATAAGCATTTGACAAGGAAGCCCTCGGTGTAGTTTATCAGCATAGGAAGTAGTTGTTTATCTACCAACAAAACCACAGTGAGAATCAAAACAGAGCCCTCCATCTGAAGGTCACTTCCAGCTGGTCATAACTACCAGCGGCTCTTCCCAATTCTTCCACAGCACATGTTGATCTGTAAGACCACAGATATTTCAATGGGGATTTAAGGGAGAGGCCATGTTGCGTTTTCTCCACCACACCCTCTGCCCCCAAATGGAGATTTGCAAGGGAGGCACTCCAATGGGATCTATGCATGCACAGACATTCAATAACAATGTGCTCCCTAGGGCAGGCACGAGTGACAGCAGAACTGTGTGGAGGGAGAGGCTGGGCTGTGATGAAATCTCAGTGTAGAGCTCAGCCCGCTCTACAGTGTGCTCCAGAGATGGGTCAGCTCATCAGAGTTGCTGATACCTGCAGTTGGGGCTCTCATTCTCCCTACATCAATGGGTGATGGATGTGGGCTTCCTAGGGAGGGATGTTATTTGTTCAAGGTCTCTCTCAAATAGGGTAATTTCCAAAGAAAGCTGGATGTGGTGGGGGAGGGGCGGTACCCGGCATTTAGTCCAGGAAGGAACTTCAAGTAGCACCTCAAGTTAGGACAGTCTGGGAGCTAGCCACCCACTCTTTCTTTCTTTCAGTGAAAAGCTAAAACACAAGAGGAGTGGTTGAGATGTCAGCCTCTGAGTCCCGACAGGGCTCTCATGGAACAGCCACTCTATCTGTCTTTAAGTCAGTCACTAAGCCAGTAGATCTGTGACCGCTATCTCACACATTTAGTGCATGTCAGGTTGGCTGGAACAGTCCATACACTTGATACATTGAGTGATACAGCACTTACTCCATCCACAGCCAAAGCAACTTCCTCCAGCCTTCCCGAAGCTAGCTACATACCCCACCCTAAGCCTTCCCTCGGGGCCTAGGATAGCGTGCACCCAGACTCTCTGTGAGTTTGGACAGGAGAGTGGGAAGGATCATCAAAGGAAAAATTCACCACAGGGAACTGCTTCTGTTGGGGTTTGATCTGAGCTGTGCCTGAGGAAAACACACAAGGAGCTCTGAGGTATAAGCCAAGAAGCCAGCCACTCACAGCCATCTTCCTCTGTGAGGGTCTCCAAGTGCTTGCTCTTCTGTACATATATACAAAAACAAAAAAATACTTGCAATCCTGGTGTTGCAGGAGGCTGGGTGGAGCCACAGCAGTGAGAGAAAAAGATTCATTGTGGCTTCTTAAAAATGAGAAAAATAAGGACACAGAGAAGTCTGCACGTGCACAGATACAAAGGCCTGAGCTTGGCCTTGGTGTGTGGAGGTCCCAGGTCCGGAGCAAGAGGAGAGGAGAAAGGACCCAAGCCAGGCTTCAAAGCCAACCTCAGGGTAAGGAGAACACTGCAGGGATCCAGGACAGACCACATGCATGAACAGCAGGGCCACAGGAATGTAGGCTAGACAACTAGGGCAGCTATGGAGCCAGGCTATGTCTGCTGCAAAGGCTGGAGAGGTGGAAGAAGTGGGAACCGCAATGGAGTTTACAGGAGGGCGCAAAGCCTCCAATGCAGAAAAGGGATAGACTTGGGGATGAGGCAGGAGAGCTGCTGCTATCAGTGAGGAATGCCTAGGGCTGGCACCAGCACCGTCCCCACTCACCCCCATCACAGGGAACAGGACTCAAGTCTCAAGAGCTATCCACAACTAGAGGTTTGGAGTATAGAATTGCCCACCCAAACCTCCTCTGACCAGGATCATGCTAATAATCCTGTCCCGAAGCCCCCTTCCCTCAGGATTCTTAAGAATTCAGCAGAGCCAGGCTTCCATTTGCTGGGCTACGCATTCAATTCTTCTACAGATGTCTAAGGAGCATGAAAAGAAGGTCCCGGGCTGTGAGCTGAGAAGGATGCTCGCTGCAGGGTCACCCTTCTTTCAAGGACTCCAAAGAGAGAAATAGGGAGACATGTAGTCCAGACTCCTAGAACCTTAAGTTTGGTTTCCTCTCTCTCTGGCTGTATGACCATGGTCCAGCAAGTTACACGAGTCCAGTAACTCCATATCACTTTCTTTATCTGAACAATAAAGGTGCTCAGAGACAGGACCGTGAATGACAGAGAGGAAGAGCTGGCAACAGTGGCCAAGGGAAGCCCTCTTCAGAACATCAGGGCTGCCAGTTTTGAAGTGTCAGCAATGAGTCCTTGATGTGGGCATGTCTTGTGAACATTCTCTTGAGCCCCATGGTGACCCCACAAGATGACTCACCAGCATTCTATCGGTATCTGTATAAGTCTAACTGCAAGTGGGAAAGCGCCTTGTGGAACACCTGATACAGACACAGTCCAAGTGAGGTTAATGAGGGTTTATCTCATACTCAAAACACATTCCAGTTGATCATGTGCCCACCATTGTCCCAGGACAGTTCTGGGTTCTGAACCAGAGGTAACGCGTTCCTCACCTATCGGGCATGTAGCAATGTCTAGAGACATTGGTGATTTTTTTCCTATAGGTTTTCAAGACCCAAGGGAAGATGGGTCGCATTATCTAAGACACAGAAGTCAAGGATGCTGTTCATGATTTAGTAGTGCAAGGAACAGCCCCCAAACAAAGAATTATCCAGTCCTAAATGTCAGGGCTTCTAATAGCAGTGTACCAACAGACCTGGTCTCATTCCAGGACAAGAGACAGACAGTGAACAAATAAATATCTACAGGTCCACTAACAGAAAGGTACTAAGAAAAAAATAACCAAGAAAGAGTGGTAGATGCTCAGAGCCCTAAAGGAGGAGAGACTGGAGGAATGTGAAGGGAACATATATAGGTTCCCAATGTGAGGGACAGAGATCCTGGGCGGGGTGCACAAGGCCTCCTCAGGTGTGACAGGAGAGTCACGTAATGGGAACATGTTGAAGGATGAGGTCAGAGGTTTACTATGATAATCTAGCTAGCTGTATCAACAGCTTACGAGTCCCTGAGGACACAGGTCATTCCCAATATCCAAATTCTTGGTGTTACACATTTTCTGGAACAAAGCTGAAGAAGGTGCCAAGCTGAAGTACACTTTGGCTTAGTGGAGGCAGTTTCCTGTATTAGGAAATTGACACGAGACAAATTGTCCCTGCTTTGTTCTAGTCAGGGACAGGAAATGAATTTAAATGTGCTGGCACTTTTGCCTTGTAATTGCTGGTTGGCATTTATGCATTTGAGGAGAGAGTACCTATTGGCACATATCATGGGAGAGAGAGATGCAGGACACAGACTGGTCCTGTGTACAACTACAACACTGTCCTCTTAGCCCCTGTGGAGAAGACAGACACATCCATTGATCCAACAAGCAGGTATGAAGGTTACCACAGGGCTGATGCAGAGATGAATCAAATACAGACTGGAGTAGCAAAAAAACTTAAGACATTGATCTAATAACTTAAAGTAGAAAGTAGCAATTGTTTCCAGGTAACAAAGGACTATGAAGCAGACAAGATGACTTCACATTAAGGCAGGGTGCTGGACAGCTCCCATCCACATGCCAGTTCTGATCAGGAGCATGAAGAAGTCTGAAGTCTTATCTGAAACGTAGTGAAAAGAGGTTCTGTGTTCAATTATTTATGTCTGCCATGTGGGAGATAGATCGAGCATCTGCGCTGTCTAAGCTTGAGTGGAGACCAAGTAAAACAAAATATACTCTTAAGAGCGGATTGTGTCCTTTCCCTGAAGATGTGACAGTACCAGTGAGGAATGGGGGAGCAGCTGAAACTTCACAAGCCACCTCCAGTGAACATCTATTAACTCCTTCAGTGCTAGCTCGACAGAAGAAGAGGGAGCGCTGGGGATTGTGACAAATACCTGTAATCCCAGAGCTCCAGAGGCTGAGGGGAGGCACCACCAACTCAAGGCTAGCCTGGGCTACACAGAGATACTAGTCCTCAAAAGACGACTGAAGAACAACACAGTAACATAGGGAAGAGCCAGGCATCATTGCTCCACAATGAAAGGGTCAGAAGCAGAGCAAGCTCTGGGCCTCTAAGTCAAAATCCCTGCCTCGATCCCTCCTGCCCTATTTCCTGTTGTCCAGAGCAGACCAGGTTCAGGCAATAGAGCAATGAAATTCTCCCTTACATTGGTATTTATTTGCCAGCCACATCCCTCCTTCTCAGTCTTCTTACCCCTCCCAAGCCCTAGCCACAGGGACATGCAGATTCTCCACCTCTCCTTTGATGGAGACCTTTCTTTAAGGCATCTAAAGTACCCTATGAACAGGGAAGTCACTCGGAGATAGGGTTGGGTCTCGTTGGATACAGCCAGGTTCCAGGATCCTCTGTCGGCTTGTTACTCAACATGGGATTGAGCCAAGGGCAGAGAATATATCTAGGGTCCAGAAAGAGATGGGACTATGCCACTAACACCACAGAGAACAGGGACAAGAGTTCTGCAATTTGAGGTGTAAGCTGTGGTTTAATGCACAGGTGATGAGATGAGGAGGTGTTTCCAGTCATAATCAGATCCTCCTAACCAGAGGCATGCCCTACTGGAAGAGGAACCTGCCCTTCTTGGCCAGTGTGGAAAGTCAAGAGGCATTCCAGGGTCCACCTGCCTGGACTGATGGAGCTTCAAGACTCAAGAAAGAAGATGACAGAACAGAGCCGTAGTCCAGGGATCAAGCACTTATATAATAAAATTTGAAATGAATTTTTTAAAAATCCATTTTTGAAAGACAGCCAAAGCAGCGCTTTGCAGAGCCAGCTGTGTGGTCCTTTAAGCACACTAATTCTCACGAGCAAGGCTGAGCAGCCTCACCACACTGCTCATCCAGAGCCTGGCTGCAATGCCTTCTCTACTTCCCTTTTAACTCCTAGAGCCAGAGATTGTTTTATTTTTATCCCCCCTCCCATTTTGAGAAAGGAAGGAGTACCAGAAAAGATATCACATGGTCATAAATACATGTGCAGAAATGGCCAGGTATGAAGAACACACCAATGGCTTATCCAATGGTCCTGATTAAGTGTTACCATGTGCCAGACATTTGGTCCTAAGGCTGGGGGCAACTTGGTCACTGTGAAGGAAGGCAGGGAGGGAACTACACCAAGACTTTAGCAGAGCGAGCCGATGGCAAGCCTGTGGAGCCTGTGTAGGGCACCACAAGGGCATGCAGGCATAACCATGAGGAAGTCATGAGTTTTCAGATAGGGACAAGAGGCAATGACATTTGAGGGATAAAGGTCAATGTGTCCTCCAGGTATCACCTTGGTGCAGACTGGGGAAAACCACTCACGTAGTCACCGCAGTGATGACAAAGATCAAAGGGAAAATATTAGTTACCGAAAAATATTTACTTTCCATCATTTAATGCTTACCGGAGTCAGGGTTCACAGCATCCTATCCATTTTATAGAGAAATGGAGGTTCAAGTTCACACGGCCATTGAGTGAGAGGCAGAACTGAGCCCAAGGGCTTCTGACATCAGGTTCATGTTTGTTTATCATGCCTTGCGCCCTGTCCTAGCACTGAGGGGCTCTTTCAAGGTGCCCCTATTCAGAACAATTTGCACAGTAGAATGTATTGCCTTTCGTTTTCTAAAAGGAAGATTTAGCAGAGAGTCCAAGACAAAATAAAAAAGTGTTGGGGGAGGGGACATAGTATATTGAGGAATTTGATCTAACTTAAAGGAAGAATTGAAAGGGGGCTGGAGAGACAGCTCAGAAGTTAAGATGACCTGTTTCCCTGTCAGAGGACTCCAGTTCAGTTCCAGGCCTCATACTGGGCAAATCGCAACCACCTGGAACTCCAGTCCCAGTGGCTCTGACCCTCTCCTTTGGTCTCTCCAAGGGCACCACCATACGCACATATGTAAATAAAAAGAATCTTTTGTTAAAAGGTTAGATAGAAGTTTGGTAAAAGAGAGATTTAATAATAATGTCTGGCTCCCTGGATGAACTTGGATCCTTCCCATATATCATAAGGAATGTATATGAAAAAATCTACATGTGTATCTGGGAGTGCTAGGGGCATTTCCTAGCATCCATGAAATCCTGGATTTGATCCATAAAGTCCTGGGTATGCGATAAACACTCGGTGTTGTATTGTATGCCTATAATCCCAGCACTGGAGACATAGAGGATAGGATCAGGCATTGATGACAATTCTCAGATGTAATTTAAATTCAAGAACAGCCTCGGTTATATGAGAGCAAAACAGAATAAACACCTGGGTGCAAAACTCTAAACAGGAGACAACATGAGAGAATGTCTTTGTGGACTTATAAAGACGTCCTAAATTAGATCCCTAAAGCACAGACCCAAGAGAAAAATCATGTAGATGGATTTAAATAATCAACATTAAAGGCTTATGCTTCATAGAAGACACGGAGGACACATTAAGCAAGAAAGAGCACAGTGACAAAGAATTACAAAGGATTTTTCCTATACGTGAGATTCCAGTCAATGGACAGCAGAGGTAGGACATGGGATGGGAAAACGGCTGAGTAATAAGAAGCTAACCAAATGGGAGGTAAGAATGGCCAACGAGTGTCTAAAACGAGGCTTAAACCCATCGCCAGTAACAGAAGACACAGAAACGGAGTCAACCGCGAGATTCTATATTCTAGTCAATGGACTGGGAAGACCAGAAAACAGTTACCAACAGCTTTAATGTCAGAAACATTAACAAACAACAAGATCAATTCTGGGTGTGGAGCAGAGAGAGACATTTGCATGAGTCACAAGGGGACAAATGACAGGCTCTTCATGTCAGCACTGAGTCTGTAGTGGTGGGGAACTGGAGGTAACAAAGTATGAACAGACATAAAATGTGGTTGTAGCTTACTGTATGGCAGTCATCAGATCCATTTGCCAAATGGTTTCAATATTTCCTCCTGGGAGATTCCTGATGGGATTGCCATTCCAACCCCTTAGGAAGGTGGGGATGGCCATGTGATTTATTTTGGACAGAAGGATTCAAAACTCGTTATGCCATTTGCCCCTTTATGGGCAGAGACTGTATGGAAAGTGAGTATCTTGGCCCTTCCTCCTCTCTCTACCATGATGATGGTGGAGGCTCCAACAATCCCCATCTCTCAAGCAGAAACCTCATTAAACCAAAGGACATGCAGTATAGCCAGGGAGCAACTCTCCGTAGTTTCCAGCCATTGGGAATATGGTGGTGTCACTTCCTGCATGTAACTTCACTGACCGTCACTGGCTCAACCATACAGTTTTTATAAATTAGTTGTGTAGCCAATATCACGGGAGGATCTTGAAAACAATAGAACATAGGTAAAAAGCTTCCTTATGCAATGCCATTTCTAAGAATCAATAGCATAACATGTAAGCCTGAATATGCATGTGCTCACGTGCACACACAGCCATGCCTCATGGTTCATGAAGGTATACATGCTCAAGAACACGTCTTAAAAGCTGTGCATGGGTAACAATAGTGGAGAGGAGATTACAGGTGAAGAGAACATCACTGAAATCTAAAAACGAGCAAGATGGTACTGTTGGCGGTGAAGCGGCCCTGAACTTACGACTGTGAGTAACTCAATTATCTGCTGTATCTGAGAGCTGTAGAGAAAAGAAAAGAGGAAAAGTGCAGGGCACCTCTATTCCTTTGCATGTTAAATTCTTCATGTAAGCATATAGCTCCCTTTTTACTACAAGGTTGTCACTGATCCCAATAGGAGTTCACACGATGGACTCCAGGTGACTGCACCTTAGGAAGAAAGGACAGATTGTATCCACCATAGGTGCTAGAGGTCCCTACTACATCAAGACATAAACAAAGTTGCTTTTTGGAGTGAGTATGAAGTGGCCTGGAGGGATGGCTTGGAGGTTCAGAGCACTGGCTGTTCTCTCAGAAGACCCAGTTCAACTCCCAGCACCCACGTGGCAGCTCACGACCATCCTGTAATTAGAATTCCAGGAACTCTGACACTCTCTCTGGCTTCTGCAGTCACTATACACACACACACACGGTGCATAGGCATACATGAAGGTGAAACACCCGTATATGATAAAAATAAAAAATCTAAGAGGGCAAATGACAGCAAGTAGGCTGAGGGGAACAGGTGTGATTCACTGTGGTGAACTCTAGGGAGGTGACTCTGGTGGCTTGTGTCCCCACTGAGTCAGCCTGCTCAGATACACACCACAGGAAGGGAGAAAGCCTCTCTGGGGAGTGTTCATGGATGTTTTCCCAAGAGGCCTGGGGCGAGGCCAGCATGGAAATCTGTTCTCCAGTTCCATTACAGCAACAATATGAAAAACAAGAGTGTGCGTGACAAGTAAAGTTTATCAGGGGGCTCCCCACCGCTGTGCTCACTCCTACATGGGAAGGCAGACCTGGGTTTGGATTCAGCCCCACCATCCAGGGAGCTGAGGGATGCATCATTCAACACAGTATCTCTATCACCTCCTTAGTTTATTTAATGATTAAAGTAACAATTGAGTGAATTAATAACAAATTCATTTTCTTTTAATGGTCTCTATGTCCTCCACCACCTGGCGCTGAGTTAATTCTGAGAGAGGGCTCTTGCTCTCCATGTCTAGCAACTGTGTGAGCATTTAGTAGAAGCTTCTGAATATTTTTATGGGCTACTTACTTATCCAGAACTACTTACATGCACTCCTTTCAGATACAACTCTCTAAGGACATTTATCTTATTTTTGGCAGCCCTCTTGAATGTAAACAAGGAATTTCAATGATCAAACCCGTGAACATTTGTACAAGGCTCTTTGATATTCATGATTAAGATTAATCTTCATATCATCTCTCTGTTACTCTGCTCTTTATGTGGATAAATAAGACAAACTGCAAAAGCATACACCATCAACCCACAGATTTTAGAATTTGAGCTAGTAACCGTGGAAGGAACCATGGAGCCAGTAGGCCACCAATGGCAGGTTCATGTGGTCCTGTATTTATGTTAAGGTCATTGCTGGATGATAGAGCTTTGGGTAAAAGGCTATTGGGGAACAGGATGAACATATTATTTCCAAGTATCATTTGAATAATACTTAACAATTGTAATGAATTACAATAGTGAAATCTTGGCGTCACTGGCTCTAACCAAAGGATCCGAGTGAAGGTCTCCAATTCTGAGACTACCAGACATGGTACAATAACTTCATGGCAGGCAGTGTCTTCAGGTATTCCTGATAAACACACTTCACGTTAACATCAGCACAAGGAAGCCATTAGCCTAATACAGAATGTGAGACATTCCTTAACATATCTGGACTTCTTCCCCTCAAAGCCAGTCAGCTACAAAAACATAAAAAGGCCTGGACTGGATTAAAAGAGACTAGAGAGCCTAGGAGATCAAATGGAATACATTGGCTCTTAGATTCCCTACAAAGAAATACAAGTCAGTCATGTGACATGTGAGGAAAATCACATAAGGACTCCAAAACAGCTGGTGGCATCAGTGAACTTTTGTCTTCAGTCATCTTACTGTTAGATATCTGGCTGTAATAATGGTCTAGGAGTAAGATTCACCATGTTCAACTGAGGCATTCGGATGAAGATGACATAATGTATAGAAATATCTCTGCTCATTTTATGTGTATGGATGTTTTACCTGTGTGTGTGTGTGTGTGTGTGTGTGTGTGTGTGTGTGTGTGTGTGTGTCTGTGTACAACACACATGTCTGGTGCCCATGGAGGCCAGAAGAGGGTGCTAGATACCCTACAACTGGAGCTGCAAACAGTTGTGAGCTGATGTGTGGGTGCTGGGAATTGAATCCAGGTCCTCTAGAAGAGCGGCCACTGGAAGTTCTCTTAACCTCTGAGTCACCTCTCTAGCCCCTCAAACTCACTTTTAAATTGTGCAGNTGTACAACACACATGTCTGGTGCCCATGGAGGCCAGAAGAGGGTGCTAGATACCCTACAACTGGAGCTGCAAACAGTTGTGAGCTGATGTGTGGGTGCTGGGAATTGAATCCAGGTCCTCTAGAAGAGCGGCCACTGGAAGTTCTCTTAACCTCTGAGTCACCTCTCTAGCCCCTCAAACTCACTTTTAAATTGTGCAGCAGGAAGAAAACTGTGGAGAGGATATGAAAAGTGAGGGAGAAAGAACATGCAAATGTTCCATGCAGATGAGTTGAGATCAAGAGTATTCAGGTATTAGTGTGTGCTAGGTAAGGCCCTCCTCCTTCCGTGCCTGCCATTCATTATGTCCCTGCCCTACCCAAAAGTATAACTAGTAACTCAGATGAACAGGCTCATTTCCGTGTGTGTGTGTGTGTGTGTGTGTGTGTGTGTGTGTGTGTGTATCATACACCATCAACCCACAGATTTTAGAATTTGTCCACAGACTATAAAATTGTGTATTTTCCACCTCACTTTCATTTTCATAGTAAAACATATTTGCTAAATTTCCCAATTAGGAGCTGAAGAAAGGACTATCCTTTACTCTTAAAAGCTATTTTTGCTCGTTTGGTTGCTAGTTAAGGGAAAGAGAGAGAAGGCAGCTCCCAGCCCCCAATGTTACTCTCCTAGGCTACTCCCCAGCAGGCATGACTAATCAATCATCATACACATTTCTCCTTAGCCGCAGCATCTTTTACACTTTTAACTTGTACCCTATAGAGTTGCTTCCTGGCGTTAGGGTTTTTCCCTTCTCCTTTTTAAAAGACGTTAGACAAAGTGAAGAATGTTCACTTCTTAATTCCCAGGAGACTCATTATATCCACCAAATTTTACGTCGGATGCTTGCCTTCTTTGAGGCTCCTTATTTCCTCCCTTAGTCACACATTCAATAAGCATTTGCTAGCTGCCTACTGTGTGCAAGTACTCTAGGGTGCTGAGGACTGAAAGGTGTTAGCAAAAAGCTCAAATGGGACACAAAGAAAAGTGAGGACAACCAAGGGGGCAGGGAAGGGGGAAGTTTCCAAAAGTCTGCGGCCCATTCTCAGAAGCTTCCAGACAATGAGCACACCTTGAGAGGGGCTGACGACAATGTGGTGTGGTGTGTTCTCACAATGGGATACTCATGTTCAGGCTCCCATGGGCACCTGAGTTGGCCGTTACAGGGCCCCAGTGTGCAGCAGTTGTTGGCTGGCAGGCGCCCAGCTGTGAGAAAGGTCAAGCCTTTCACTCTGTGATGTTTCCATTGCGTTTTAGTGGCTGCTTATTGCAGAAGGGGAGATAAGCCCATTATCGGCCGTGATTCATGCAATGCCAAGCTGGAGTCACTCTCTCTCCTAAGGCCAAAAATTCCATCCTGTCATGGAAATGGCAGTAAGGGGGAAGATGACATGGCAGGACCGGGCAAGGGATTTGGCAGCTATCTCTGCCCATGTTGGTGGGTATTTCCAATAGCTCATCCCAGCCTGCAGAACCTGGTCATGTGTGATTTTGAGAACAGTGCCCAGCTCATAGCAGGCTCGAAACAAGTGCGAGCCATTGCTGCTAAAGGCTGGTGCCACCAAAACACAATTTTCATTTTTATTCTTTCCAGAAAACATAAAATCCCCCCTGGAGCTGGGTCTGGATCAAAGCCTGATACACTTACGAGCTTGGTGGAGAGATGAGAAAAGTGTTTAGATTTTGGGTGATGGCTCTTTGCCCTGTTTTCTGTTTACATGATCTCTTCAGACCCTTAAAGTCTCCAAAGTATGGATTGTTTTCTTACTTTATAGACAGGCCAACAGAAGGCCTAGAGAACTTGCTCGCCATGAGTCTCCAGATCAGCAGGAACAAATATAGCCTAGGAACGTTTCATTTTGGACTAGGCTGGGCAAACATTTCATATCTACTGTGTTATTTTTATTATCATAGCAATTCTTTGACATGGGCCTTAACATGACCATCTTCGCTGTAGAGCCTTTGAGCCTAAGAAATTTCAGATAGCTGGTGCTATGGTTTGGATCTGAAATGTCTCCTAAAGTCTAGTGTTAAAGGCTTGGTCTCCAGCTCACGGCACTGGTGGGTGAGTGGCAGACCTTCAAGGGGTCAGGAGAGTTGAAGGAAGATAGCTCGCTGGGAGTGCTCTCTTGAAGGACATGCTGTGATCCTCCCGCCCGTTCTTTTGGCTTCCTTGCTGTCACCGAATAAGAAGCTTTGCTCTGCTGCATGACAGAGGCCCAAAGTGACACAGCCAGCTGACTGTGGGCTGAAATTCTGAAATCATGAACCAAAATAAGACTGTCATACTTTAAGTCTACTTTGTCACGGTGGCAGAGAATAACGCACATTCAGTAGGTGTGCTGGCTCTGGGAGTCTAACTCAGGTCCATCTGATGTTAAATTTGTGATCTGTTGGTTACCGGAGCATAACCCAATGTCTCAGTTAGGGGGTTTTGTTGCTATAACGACCATGAACAAAGCAAGTTGCAGAGGAAAGGACTTATTCAGCTTATATTTCCACATCCCTGTTCATTACTGAAGGAAGGCAGGACAGGAATTCAAGCAAGGCAGGAACCTGAAGGCCAGAGCTAATGCAGAAGCAATAGAGGGATGCTGCTTACTGGCTTGCTCCTCCTGGGTCGCTCAACCTGCTTTCTTATAGAACCCAGGAGTACCAGCCTATGGGTGTCTCCACCCACAGTGGTCTGGGCCCTCCCCCATCGATCACTAGTTAAGAAAATGCTCTACAGGCTCGCCTACAGCCCACTCTTATGGAGGTATTTTTCTCAGTTGAGGCTCCTTCCTCTTTGATGACTCTAGCTTGTGTCAAGTTGACATAAAACCGCCAGGACAACTGACCCCCAGCCTTTTAAGATCCAAACACCTAAAAGTTCAAAGTCTCTTTAAAATATCCAATATACCTCTAAAAATCCAAAGTGCTTTTTAAAAAGTTCAAGTCTCTCAACTGTGGGTGCCTATAAAAATCAAAATAAGTTAAATACTTTCTTACTCCAAGAGGGAGAACAAGGTACCATCACAATCAAATCAAAGTGAACCAAACTCCAACCGTATAAATAGCTCAGCATCCAGTGTCTGGATTCACTCATGATCTACACCTCCTCCAAAGCATCTAAGCCACCTTTCCAGCTCTGCCCTGTGTAACGCACACAGCTTGTTTTCTGGGCTCGGGCTGTCTCTATTCTACTGTTGCTGCTGTCCTTGATGGTTGTGATGGTTTAAATATGCTTGGCTCAGGGAGTGGCACTATTTGGAGGTGTGGCTTTGTCAGAGGAAGTGTGTCACTGTGGCCTGGGCTTTAAGACCCTTGTCCTAGCTGCCTGGAAGCCAGTCTTCTCCTAGCAGCCTTCAGATGAAGATGTAGAACTCTCAGCTCCTCCTGCACCATGCCTGCCTGGATGCTGTCATGATGATAATGGACTGAACCCCAGAACCAGTAAGCCGATTAAATACTATCCTTATAAGAGTTGCTTTGGCCATGGTGTCTGTTCACAGCAGTAAAACCCTAACTGAGATAGTGGTCATCTAATGGTACCAGGACCTCAAAATGTTGGGGTCTTCTGATTCAACTGGGCTGCCCTTTAACAATAGCCTCTCCTGGGCTTCTTTCATGGTGTCAAACCTCAACTTCTCTGCATGACCCTTTCAATCCTGAGCTTTCAACTGCTACTGAGACTACACCTTTACCAATAGCCTCTTCTGGCCTCTCACAGTGCCAAGCCTCAGCTGCTCTCCATGAAACCTTTATCCCTTTAAAACCAATACAACCTGGGACACTCTTGCACATGACCAAGTTTGGCTGCTAGCATGAGGTATAACCTTGGCTGCCTCTGGAGTACAGCTTCTTAGGTTTCACCTCGGTGATACGGGTCTCTTCTTAACCACTGCTAATTTCTCAGCTCCAGCAAACCTGCATCAATTGTAAAGCAATGATTTTACTACTGCTGGGCTGCCCTCTTGTTAATCGCAGCTGACTGTTCAGCCCCAGCTGACCAGAGCCACAGATTCTTCGTTCAAAATATTAAATGGCCCAATTGAGGTTTGCTTTCCTCTGAAACTTTACTAGCCAGGACTCCAGTGTCTACACTACTCTCAATATTATCGGTAACCTTCCAAGTTCTTACAACAGTCCACCAAGCATTGAACACTCAATGGCCTTTCTAGCCTAAAGTCCCAAAGTCCTTCCACAGTCCTCCTAAAAACACACAGCCAAGTCTGTTAATGTCCAACTGCTCTGGTACCAATTTCCATCTCAGTTAGGGTTATCATTGCTATGATGAACACACTGTGGCCAATGCAAGTTGGGGAAGAAAGGACTTACTCGGCTTACACTTCCACATCATTGTTCATCATTGAAGGATGTCAGGACAGGAGCTCAAACAAGGCAGGATCCTGGAGGCAGGAACTGATGCAGAGGCCACAGGAGGAGTGCTGGGTTTTGGGTTGCTCCCAATGGGTTGTTCAGCCTGCTTTCTTATAGAACCCAGAACCAACATCCAAGGGACGGCACCAACCACGATGGGCTAGGCCCTTCTCCACCAATCAGTTAGACAATCTTCTTCAGTGTTGCCTGCAGCCTGATGTTATGGAGGTATTTTCTTAACTGAGAATCCCCTCTATATGCTGACTGTAGCTTTTTTCAAGTTGGCGTAAAACCAGCCAGCACAGCCAGCTTTCCCTAACGATCAGCTGTTAGAGCCTCAGGTGAGCTCTGTGTCAAGGAGAGCTGATATTTTCTCACTTGACAGACAGGAAAGAGAGTTGACTTTAACAGAAGTGTTTGCCATCTTGCCAAAGTTACAAATCACATAAAGGGTAGAACCAACTGGGAGCCTGAATAAAGGAGACCCCAAAAACCTTTTATTTAGCAAATACATATGGTGTGTGTGTGTTTACATGTACATGAACATAAGTGTGTGTGTGTGTGTGTGTGTGTGTGTGTGTGTGTGTGTGTGTGCATGCATGTGGAGTTCTGGGGTTGAAGTGATTTATATCTTCTATCACTTTCCTCCTTCTATAGTAAGGCTGGTCTCTACCTGGACCCTGAGCTTGCCCTTAAGGCTAGCCTGACCAGCCAGCTTACGCGGGAGATTTCATGTCTCTGTCTCCTTAGTGTTGTGATTATTGTTGGCCGCCACACCTAATTGACTTTTATGTGGGTTCTTGAAGTTCCAACCTAGTCCTCAAGTGTGCCTGGTAAGAGCTGTACTCACTAAGCAATCTGTCCAGCCTAGATGTCGTGTTTTTAATGCCACCTGCTACATGTGTATCATCTGAAATGTACCAGAACCACAAGCAAACACTATGTCGTGGAGAAGCATCTTCCCAGAGTTGATGGGGGGGCTCTTTGGGTGTGTAGGCATTGTTCCTTAGATCAAATCCCAAAATAAAGACAAACAAGCTTCCATAAAACATAAAATACTACGTTGGCAGAGCCAGGCCTCGGCAGCAGTAGCTTTAACCCTTGCTTGCTATTGTGCTAGACACTGTTTGAGGAAATGCTCCACATCTAATTGTGGTCGGGTTCCAACCCTCCAAGATCCCTAGCTTTCTCGTGCTTCTGGACTTCCCCCAACATGTCAAACTTACTCTAGGTGCTGAGATGCAAATAGTGATTTGGGTCAGTGTCTTTGGAAGCCATGAGGAGCCAGGGCATAACGCGTCACTGTCTGTTTTCCTGGTCCTAACAAGAGTGGGAGGGAGGGGCTGTGAAGTTGGAGCATCTTGAAGTACACTGAGCTCCCTGACACTTAGGAGCAACTGCTGTGGCATCACCCAGCCCTGCAGGGGAATCCCATGAATTAAAATTCAAACTCCATGGTAGGAAAGCCCCGGTTTGGGATTTGCCTGTTACTGCAGCGTCAGCTAGCTTATCCTGACCAATAGCTGTCAGATCCCCACGTCAACTTACCAACGACGACGGTGCTGATATTACCACTTCACAGACAAGAAAGGAGAACAGAAGAGTCAACAGCTGGCCAAAGATCACACAGCTCATTAAGAGTGAAGACATCTGTAAACCTCAAGGATGGGGACCCTGCAGACTTTGCTCTCATCCCGTATTCGGCATCTCCTCACCTACATTTATTTTAACCCATCCGAAATACTAATGATAAATATCAAGCTCTATGATTTTCTCATTATGCCTTGGCCAATGTTTATAGAATAAGAGAATCAAACAGCATGCAACAAAGAAACACCAAAGTCACTTGCCTTAAAAGGGAAAACATAACTTAGTTTCAGCTTACAAAGTAATTAAAAGTGAAAATGGGTCGCGACCAAGGGGACGGTTCTCTAGGTGGCTGCCTGAACGGTGGGAAGCCACTTAAACACTCAGCTGCTCTTTTTACCAGATCCTCGGAGTCTACACTAAAGAACAATAGATAATTAATAGCATAAAGAGCGCTATTCCCCCTCCCAAAGTGTTTTCTAGCTAATAAAAAAAAATTTGCTTCTTGAGTTATGGAGATGATAGCTCAGGGGGTCACTAAGCCTGACACCATGAGTTTGATCCCCAGGCCCCACATGGTGGAAAGATGGAGCCTAGGTTACCTATGACTCTCTCTCTCTCTCTCTCTCTCTCTCTCTCTCTCTCTCTCTCTCTCACACACACACACACACACACACACACACACACACATAAATTAAAATGTGTTCTTTAATTAGTCACTGCTTTTTTTTTCCCCTAAGTCAAAGCAGATGCTTACTGAGTTAGTTAATCCAACGTTTGAGTCAAAATGGAGTCTTCGGAAATTTTACGTTGTGAACTTGAGTGCCTCTCTCGGTACCCTTGTCACTGTCCTCTGCTGCGTGTGGTCCATCATAATTACTGCTTGTGGTAATTGGGGACATTTGGTGAAGTGGTTCTTTCAGAAGCAATTAATGAGCAATCACAGGAATAGAGCAGGTCTGAAGGTCAGCCCCAAAGCCACAAGGGGAGGTCAATGCTAGTTCAACCTGGGATGCAGGCAGTCTGGCAGGCCTAGCTCTTTGCTGGCTCCTCGTCGATTATAAGGGTTTAGAGACTTTCAGAAGTCAGCAGTACTGAAGGCAGCTTGGTCTTGGTAAAGAGAGTAGTCCTTTGGGTTGGGTACCAGAACTGAAAGCCCGACTTCTTCACCTCCTAACTTGGTGATCTGGGGGCAGGAGACCATTCTCTAAGCCTCAGCTCCTCACTGGTGAGATGGGAGTGGGCACAATGTCTATCTGTTATAAAAAATGTCTATCTGTTTGACAGCAAAACGATAAGAAACAGGCAAAACGTCTAGGATAACACTCAGCTTGAAGTTGCTAATGTCTTATAGTTAGTGCTAAAGAACATGATCCCTCTCTCCTAATGTATCCTGATTTTGGGGGGACACCCAGTTCTCTAACACCCATGACATTTTATTTTTTGGATTTATTTATTTTTATTCAATATCTATGGGTGTTTTACTTGCATGCGCATCTGTATACTATATGTGTACTTGATGCCTTGATGCCAGTAGAAGGTGTTGGATCCTTGGAACTGGAATTACAGATGACTGTGAGCCATCATATAGGTGCCGGGAATCAAACATAGGTCCTGTGAAAGAGTGGCTAGTACTCTTAACCTCGGATCTTCTCTCCAGCTTGCTCTCCCTCCCCCGCCCCTCCCCCACATTTCTTTACACCTCACTCTTTCCTGGGGAGGCAGAATCATTCATCTATTCCTGAATTCGGGAGGAAGAGCAGGGTAGCAGACCTCAGATCCTCCCCTTACACCCTCCCTGAGATCCCCATCATGGTCACAGTTTTCGACAAGGGCTGCACTTCTCTAGCACAGCCAAGAAGCCGTGACTTACACTAGACAGCTCCCTCACACAGTCTGCAGTCTGAGGAAGCTACCTGTGCAGACTTAGCTACTGCTGTAGTCAAATTAGTACAGGCCACGTAGGGCACATAGCAAAAATGTGTCTCCTAGACCCGCAGGTTGTGAAGTTCACAGCTCAGCATGCCAGCAGACTTGGGTCTGATGAGGGTTGTTCCTTGTTCACAGGCAGCTCTTTTCATAGCACCCCACAGAGAGTGTGTGGCAAGGTTCTCTTGAGGTCTCCTCCAGCCGGGTACCTTATCTCTCTCATGAGGCCACCGATTTCACAACTTAACACCTTTTACGGACTTCACTTGCAGGACAGTCCAGGGTAGGAATTTTTTGAGTCAAGGGAAGATAAATAGTCTATATGAATCGATGGCTTCCTGAATCTACAGCAGCTGCGTCCCCCTAACTAGTACGTAGTGGTGATAACAGTTTGCCCTGCTCACCATCTTCCAGTTACCTTCCCTACTTCAGAACTGGTGCAGGAAGGGAACTGCTGGTGACCCCGCCCCCTCAGATCTCCATCAAGTCACCGCAGTCTTTCCAGAAGGCATTCAGGGCCCTTGGTGAGCTACATGGTTGGAGCTTGGGGTTCCATGTTGAGGGCTTCAGCCTTGGATATAATCACCTATAAACAAGGAATTATACTGTAAGGTATTCAACCCCAGGGCTCTTTCTTATTATCAATAACAAAAATATTTGTTATTATTAATAAGAAGAAATTCTAACCAGTTTAAATGTCCAAAAGAGAATTGACCATAAGATTGAACATTTTATATCTATGTTTACTAATGCCATCAAAGAATGTGACAAAACATGGTGATATTCACGATCTAAGTGGGAAAGAGGGATGATAGAGCTCTGTGTGCAGTATGATGCTATTTGGGGGAAAAATTTTAAATGCAGAAAAACACCTGGAAGGGATACTTCAAATTGTTAATCTTTTTCAATCTCTAGACGGTGGGCCATGCATATTTTTCTTTTATTACTTATGTAAATACTATAAATTTCTCTCTTATGTGTGAGCACATAGAAATTGGAGTATTTATTTTTAAAAGCCAGGTGTCTGGCAACCAACACCGAGAACACCTTGCCTTGTTGTGGGCCCGCATACCGTAGGAAATAGAGTCGCTGGGTAAACAGGACCGGGCTCAGCTATTCCAGTATCCTCTTTGGTTTCACTCTTAGAGCCTGGATGTTCAGGCTCGGCTCTGATGAAAGTTAGGAGAGGGTCCTTGTACAGCCTGGGGCCCAGATGGAACACTCAGGAAGGGGAGATGGTAACCATAGCATGGAGTCCAGACAGCCTACGATAAAAGTCTCAGCATGGACACTTTGACTCTGGGGTCTGACTCCACTGCATGGCATTTAAGGACATTTGAGGTCTTTATAATCTGGCATCAGACACGACTTTACTATATCATATCCTCATACTTTCCCAACCGGCTGGGCTCTAGAGCAACAGATCTCTTGTGGCTCCCCAGATATCCACTCCCTAATCCCCGGCAGCCTCTAATGAGCCATTCCTTTTTCCTGTCCTCTTCCACCTTCCATCTCTGGAAGGACTCCTATGTATCCCACAAAGCCCAATTCAGCTGTCACCTCCTCTGGGAAGCTGTGGTGCTTAATTTTTCATTGCCAGGTTGACAGGAAGCCTCCGGCCATGACTGAAAGGGATTTATCTAGATTAGATTAATCAAGGTGAGGTGTGAAGACCAACCCTAAATGTGCATGGCACCATTCTATGGGCTAAGGGTCCTAGACTGCAAAGAAAGGAAGAAAGAAAGAAAGGAAGAAAGAAAGAAAGAAAGAAAGAAAGAAAGAAAGAAAGAAAGAAAGAAAGAAAGAAAGAGAAAGAAAGCAGCTGAATGTGAGCATCCATTGTTGCTCTCTCCTTCCTGGAATGCATCTGGAGTGATCACCAGGCCCACACTCTGACTACCTTGCCTTTCCCACCTGATGGGCTTCTCAACCTGCAAGCTGAAACAAACTCTTCCCCTTTAAATTGTTTCTTTCCAGGCATTTGGCCATGCCAATGAGGGGAGCAACCCATATAGAAGCTCTAAGTTACCTTCATTCCCTGGGCACATCTTACAGACCCTGGCTACAGCCGTACCTATGCATTAGGTTCTCAACCAGTCTATGGGATTGCACTTTGAGAGCAGAGACTACTTCTTATCACTGGCTTCTGGCTTCTCGTGACCCAATATAAATCTTGTAATCCTGGGCTCAGGATTACTCACTGGTTCATATTAATTGTCAACCTGACACAATTGAGAATCACTTAAACCTCTGAGCGTGGGTTTGAGGGATTATCTTGATTAGGTTGTTTGAAGTGGAAAGGCCTGCCCACTGTGGGTGGCGCCACTCTCTAGGCAGGGGATCCTGGACTGCAGAAGAGTAGAAGAAGCTCACAGAATACTAGCATGCATTTATTCATTGCATCCTGCTCCTTGACTATGAATGCAATGTGATCAGCTGTCTCAAGTTCCTGCCACTGTGAATTCCACTAATGATGGACTGTAATTTGGAACTGTGAGCTAAAATAAACTCTTTCTCTGCTGAGTTTATTTTGTCAAGATATTTATTGTAACAATTGGAAAAGAAACAAGAGTTTTGAGGTTGATTAAAAAAGAGAAAGGAATGGTAGCAGTAATAACAGCAGTAATAGAGGGTCAGGGATGGCAGGAGCAAAGGTAGGTAGGGAAGGAAGAGATAAGCTGGAAGTTACCCATCAAATTGGTGCCCAAGCCACAGACTGGCAGATGATTGCTTCAGTAGCATAGGGAGTCAACAGGACCTAGGCTTAAAACTCAGGCAAGTTATATTAGTTCCTCAAGTCTTGGCTTTACTGTCTGAAAAATGAGAATAAAAGCACCACATGGTGACATCAGAAATTGTGTCTGTGGGGCTTGCAAGATGGCTAAACAGGTAAGGGAACTTGCTGGATAGCCTGATCGCTTGAGTTTGATCCCAGGACCAACGTGGTGGGAGAGAACTGACTCCTGCAAGTTGTCCTTTGTCCCCTACATACTTTATATGTGCACTTACACATACACTCACATTTTTTTTAAAGTCAGGTCTATGTTGGCTGACATATGGGGGTAGGGGTATCTGAAAGCTGTCATTTGATGGCACACAGGTAGCATAGAGTGACTTAGGAAATTTGCAGAGACAAAAGTTGTAAGTGACATACAGGTCAATCTAGTAGCAGGCTGTGGTGCCCATCATCTTAACCTTTTATTTTAATTGGACATCATAAAGATGCTGCCACCCCTGCCACTAGGGTTCTACTCCATTGAAGCTTGTCCAGTACCATCACTCGGTCCAGGTTCTAGAGAATGGCGCCACCCGAAGTGGGCAGGCTTTTCCATTTCAAGCAACCTAATCAGGATAATCCCTCAAACACATGTTCAGAGGCCTAGTGATTCTATGTTTGGTCAAGCTGACAATTAATATGAACTATGGAAGTATCCAGGATTTTCAGACTTATTGGGTCATGTGAAGCCAGTGATAAGAGGTAGTCTCTGCTCTCAAAGTGCCATCCCATAGACTGGTAGAGAACCTAGTCACACATCTGGATAGTTGTCATGACTTCTGGAGGACAGCGGATTCTCTAAAAATCAGAAGCCCTGAGCCTGCAGGCAGTCTGCATGTGAGCGGGCATCCAGAAACAGGAAGACCTGTGGCCACTCACAGGATCTAATTAGCCTCATGTCCCATTTACAGATCTAAGTCTTCCCAACCTCAAATGAGCAGCCTGGCTTACATGCCCCAAAGGCCTCTTCACACTGACTGCCCGCCAATGACTCCATCCTGTAAGCCTGTACCTACTTAGTCCACTTTCTACCTCTGCTGTCCTCTGACCTAGTGTGAGCACAGGCAGCATTTGGCTTCTTTATTAGTCTGAATGTCAATTTCCAGACACTGGGATGATGGGTTTCTTGGAATCAGGAGGTCAGGTCAACAATGATGGCCCATTCCAGGTCCTTCCATCTCGGACCACACCAGTGGCTAGTCTGCAGAACACGGGAGGCGAAAGCAAGCAGACCTGGCCTAGAGTCTCACAGCGATACATCTCACATTCTAGGGGCCTTCACAATCCTAAAATGGACTGTAGACTTCACAACCACAGTTTCTTATTAAGTGGGTCTGAGGTGCTTTAGGTACCAGACTTAGGGAATCAGTAAGTGAGTATGTATTCTAACTCCTTTCTGAGATCTGGCCACATCCCATTACTGTCTCCTTGTTCAAACCACTCCAGCCAGTTGCTTTATTAAGGCCCAAATCAATGCATCTCTGCCTGTGGGCTCCTGCACCCCCTGCCTGAGGGCTTTTGCATGCCTTGCCTGAGGGCTCGTTCATTCCAGCCTAAGGACTCCTGCATCTCTGCCTGAAGGTTCCTGCATCCTAAGGACTCCATCATCCCTGCATTAAGACTCCTCCATGCACTGCTTGAGAACTCTTGCATTCCAGCCTGAGGGCTTCCTCATTCCTTGCCTAAAGGCTTCTGCATGCTAGCCTGAGGGCTCCTGTATCCTTTGCCTGAGGGCTCCTGCATCCTAGCCTGAGGGCTCATGTATCCTTTGCCTGAGGGTTCTTTCATCCTATCCTGAGGGCTCCTGTATCCTTTGCCTGAGGACTCCTGCATCCCCGCCTGAGAACCTTGGATCCCTGCCTGAGGGCTCCCTCATTCACACCTCAGGGCTCTGGCATACACTGCTCCTCCTGCCCAAAAGCCTCTACTTGCTGTGTGTACAGCTCTTTGACTTCTTTGGAGACTTTCTACAGTATCCCTCTTACAGTGATGCTCTCTCCTACTACCCCAACTAAAATAAAAATCTCCATTTATTACCCTCATTCCTGATTCTTGTTCTTCTCTGTAACACACACCCCACCTAACTTCTCTGTTTTACATTAAGAATTGAACTCGCATGTATCTCTCCCCCAGGAGATTGTGATCTCCACTGAGGGCAAGAGACTTTGTTTGTTCTGTTTATTTGTAGCTCTCAAAACAGTGCCAGATACAATGTATATAATTTAGTATCTGTGGGAGGAAAGAGAGAAGGAAAACGGAGGAGGGAGCAAGAAGATGGAAGAGAAGGAAGGGATTCTGCAGAAATGATGGAGTTTTCAATATAGAAGCTGTAGAGGACCGGCACTTTGTTATTCACCACAAAAGAGCCTTAGAAGCTGAGATCCACGGGTTACCATCTCTTCCCATTGGAAACTGGCAGAGTGGGACCCTGGTTGCCAAGTTCATGGGAGCTGAATTGTGTTTTGAATTCTGAGGTCCTACTGACTTGAGGTTTTCTTCTTCAACTTCAACAGAGGTCAGATTTCAAACTCACTGTTGATGTCCAGATGGTCCAATCTGAAGCATTCAAGTACCTAACTAGGTACAGGAACCCCACACTGGGCACATAGTAGGTCCTCAATAACCTCTGTGGATTGGATTCCTGACAAGTCTTACTCATCCATTGTTCTGTGGCTGGATTTCTGCTGCTGCCCCTAGAGGAGACAGCCCCAAGCCTCTGGGGTGCCACCATGCTTGGGAAAGGGTGAAGTAAGCAGGTCCCAGGCTGGAGCACTTACAGCTAATGGAGTGACTGGGGAAGGCTGATCTCTTCACAGCAGGGATCAATATGACTGTTAGGTTTGTCATGACAGTGTCCACAGTCCATAAACCAAGATCCTGGGACAATAGAAACAGCTCTCATGGAAAATATAAATCTTTATTCTTTTCTGTGATGGCTACAGCCATCAGAAATCCTACATAGGGCTGGGAAGATAGCTTGCTTGGTAAAATGTTTACCATGCAACCACAGAGACCTAAGCTTGATCCCTAGGACCCATGTTACACACTGGGTATAGTGGGCTGTACTTGTAAAACCAGTGCTGGGGCAGTGAAGACCAGTGGATCCCTAGAGCTCACTGGCCAGCCAGCCTAGCCCACTTGGTAAGGTCTGAACCAGTAGGGGTTAGAATACCCCTACTAGTATACACACACACACACACACACACACACACACACACACACACACACACACACACACACACACACACACACACACACACACACACACACACACACATACACACACACACACACACACACACACACTTGCACACATGTGTGTGCACATGCACTCACATACATACATACATGCATACACATATACACACATGTGCACACATATACACATCTCCTCCCCTCTGCCAGCCTCCTCATCTATCAGGGGATGAACAGTGGTCCTTCCTCCTCTCAGTCAGGAAAGGTAAGTATTACTCATTCATCTTGTTTCTACTTACCCATTCTGAGCACTTGCTGACCAAGTGCTATAATACATGGTGATCCAGGGAGGGACAGACTCACAGACACTGTATCATCCACCAATTATGTCCTGCCTACCGCCAACAGACATGAGTACATCTAGGTGATCCATGGGCAAACATTTTTATTTTATTTTATTTTATTTTATTTTAATGACTAGCCATCGGATCTTCTGTGCCAAACACTTTGTGTAGAAAATTTTATGCTGAACAAAATATGACAAGTCATAGTTCATATTGATGAATATGGATGACAAAGGTCTAGGACAGACTCGCAGTACTGGTAGTGGATTTCCATGCCATCCCTGTGGCCTACCAGCGATGTAACTTTAAAGGAATGATTACGGTTACTCAGCAACCACAAGCAACTGTCTACTGTGAAGGTTCTGATCTGGGCTGGGGTGAATTCACTGTTATTTTTATTATTGCTCTACTGTGGCCCCCCTGAGCCTGTAATAGAAAGCTGGAGAAGCGCTTCATTGGAGGAAGAAAATAGAGTTCTGAGCTCCAAGTTAAGCAGCCTGTGGTGAAAAGATGAAAACAGATAACAGGATAAGAAAACGGCTTTGTGTGTGTCAGCCCCAGGAGCTGCCGGGTTCCCCAATGAGACTGAAGACAGCTGGACAGCGATGCCCTGGCCTCCCAAACACCAGCTGTCCCAGGCAGTCCAGACCCCACCTGCCATAACAGGCTGCAGCCCACATGCTGCCTTCCGTGCATGGCATGCCATTTACAACACAGAAAATCTAAACCCACGGGAGTGTTAGCTCTGAGGCCACGGGCCCAGCACTGCAGCTCAGGAACCTGTAAGAGCAGCCCGGCAGCCTGGGGAAGGTGTGGAAAAGGTCCTGTGAACTAGAGGCACTCCTGGCTTGGTCTGTGATTCATCTGCATGTAAGAGTAGGTATCCCTAGGACGGTACATCCAGAGACTCAATGCTACTCAGCAATCCAAAGCAACACCATCCTCCAAAGCTTCCAGAAAGGCTTCTGCTGGTTGCAATGAGTGCAGTGTGACTTCTCCTGGGGAGGCATGGACCAGCACACAGTCAGCCCACATAGGGCTCCAATGGCAGGCTAAAGAAACGATTCCCATCCCTGAAGCATTTCCTCACCTCTCTGAGTCACAGGAGGAAATGAGAAGCCTGTGCTCCTGCGGGCGGGCAGGCCACTGGGCAGCCCTGTGTTCTGATGTGTTCACTTCTCTACATGCCCACTGCTTCCACGGAACCAACCCTGTCTCCTCTGGTCATTCCAAGCCCCTGTTTTTCTGCTACTTCATGTACAAACCCTGAGAAAAGGTTCAAAAGTATAAATCCACTTGTACTGTCCTGATTTTCAGAATACCACAGCCCCAAGGCTCCCCAATAGAACAGTGGCCAAGGTGCACCAGGACAGACGTTGCCTTTAGCGGGCAATCTTATGCAAGATACAACCTGGATGACCAACTGGAAAAGCCGTATCTGCCCGCTGCTCTGCGAACAAACACCAAACTCCTCTGAGAGACTTCACCACGAAGCACAAGGGTTTTTTGGGTTTTTTGGTTTTTGTTTTTGTTTTTGTTTTCATCCTCTTCCCCAAATGCCAAGCTCGGCCCAGGCTAGAAGAGGCTGCTCACTAACTAACCATTCATTGCACAGAACATTTGAAGTACACAATCAATACAGGTAGTTATTAAATGTAATCAATACAGGTAGTTATTAAGCGAGATGCAAGGGAATGGAACAAAAGGACGAAGCATGATGGGATACCCAAAAGTTCAAATCCTCCTACCTCTGCCTGAATCACCATCCTAGGGAGGGGAACAGGGGGCGAGGGGAGACTCCCCAACTACTCCCATAGTTTCATGCATTCACTCACTAGTGAGGAAGAAAGACACTGGAAGTAAGGCCAGTCCTCTACACACTGCATCCCTCAGAGAGAGCAGTGGGGGGGGCGCACTCCCTGGGGGCTCTGCAAGCCAAATACAAGACCCTGGCCTCACAGGAATGCAGAATTTTGAATGGTTACCTTGATACCAGAGAGATACAGCGATCGCCAAAAGGAAAGCATATGAGTCCACCCCCCTCTCCGCACCTCCCCCCCCGCACCTCCCTCCCCCCCAGTTAGCTTCCATTCTATATTGAAACAGGCTGCAGAAAGTGAAAATTGAAATTGTCAGTTTCTGGGTCAACAAAGGTCACCCTTTGCTTAGAGAAAGAAAACGGAGATCATGTTCCCAGATGGATGACATAGATGGAAAAGCAAATGCTCTGTGACATCCATCTCACACGGTCACGGCAGGAGGGCAGGATATTGGACAAGCCTGCCAGGAACCAGTCAGAGAGAACCAGAATTTGTCTTCAGAGGCCAAATGAAGATAGATGAGACAGGTGTGTCTCAGCTCTCTGTGTGTCCTGGGGTCCTAGCAGTCACCATACAACGCTGCTCCCCTGTTCCTCCAATGCAGGGGCTCTCAACCTTCCTAGTGCTGTGACCCTTAACTGAAGTTCCTCAGGTTGTGGTGACCCCCCCAACCACAGAATTATGACATTGCTACGTCCTAACTAATCTCGCTACTCCTATGAATCATAATGTAAATATGTGAATGCGGGACTTGACCCACAGGTTGAGAACCCACTGCAATGCATGGTTTTCTCTAAAACAGTCATTTCAAAGTCAGAGGTGAAGACATGCTGACAGTAGAACCTTAGAGCATTCTACCTCTGAGCTACAGCCCTGCCATCTTAAAAATGTTTACCGTTAAAAGCCAGAGTGTAGTTAGAACAGAAGGCCTGTAAAACGTAACATTCAGAACCCAATAAAAAAGAATTTCTTGCTTATATGATGTTCGAGCTTAATTGGCACCGTGTCTTTTTATTTGTCAAATCTGGTGAACCTATCCCAGGATAGCTGTTTTACAAAATAAAGAGTCAAAGTCAAATAATCGGTGGAGATACTGAAGCTGACGGAGAGTGAAACCTTACGCACTGCCTTGGTTGTGTGAGCGGTGTGGAGAGTGAATGCGAGCAGGTGAGTAGCCAGGGAACCTTCCTGAAGCTTAGTTATGAGTCACCTTTCCCATTGGGAACCCCAGCCCACTTCCTGAGTAGTAAGATCACTCACAGAGCTGATGCTGTCCCATATTCTGTTTGAGAAAGGGCCAGCTGCTGGAGGACGGTGGTGTGAGGCCAGTGGTGTGAGGCCAGAGACTACAGTGGGGGGTGGGGAGGAGGCAGCTAGCCCAGCACGGTGCTCACCACTGCGGCCATCAGGAGCTCAGGGCTCAAAGGCTGACCATACACCTCCACAGCCACCCACAGGTCAGCTGCTGGTCAAGGGGGCCTTGATAGGTACACCCACCGATGCTCTAGCCTTGGACCTTGGGAAGCCCATAGCATAACACTATGTCCCTTCTGGAATGCCAGAGGGGTCCCACTTTTGAACTGAAAAACCATACTAACAGACTCACAAACCAAGCATCTCACCTCTGGGAGCGAGCTACACCAGGATGAGTCCGCTGGGAATACACAGCACCATTTATTTTCTAGATTTTGTGTTTTCTGGGGCCAGTGATTGGCATAAGCAAATTGCCTTTGCCTGAATGTTATATTTCAACATTCTTATAAATGTTGTGTCTTTAAGTGAGCAGCTCCAGACTGAACTGGCTGTGATTCGGGGATCCCAGCAGTTCCTACCTCAGCCAATCCAGATCCTTGATGAATGGACAGAGGCAGGAGACTCTCATGATCCCTCTTAGGCAGGAACTATGCCTCCATAGTAAGAAGTTATTAAGGCGATCAGCATCCCAGCTCCCTCAAAAGAGTTCTGCCCACAGCTCTTGGGAAATGTGTTACCCAATAGACAGAGAGGCTTCACCATTAGTGAGGGAAAGAGATCAGCTGGCAGAGAGGCAGACTGGATAAAACACACACACACACACACACACACACCACACACATACACATACACACACCATAAACACAAATGTGCACTACACACAAACATACACACATAAACAAATGCACATATACATGCACACACAATGTACACACACACATACACAAACATATAACACATATAAACACACATGCACGCACAACACAGCACATATACATACACATAAACACACCCATACACATGCAACACACACATAAACACATGTGCACACACATGCACACACACACACATACACACATCATCACCACCACCAATAACCAGGTCAGCATGTAACAGAGCATGAGAAAACATCCTTTTAGCATTAAACAAATGATCCCAAAAGCCTGTGGTATGTTGATTACCCAAAGAAGCTGCCTTAGGTGACAAAACAACCCCCCACTCTTTACACAGCACTGCGGTTTAGTTTATAACCTTCCTCCAGCTTTGGCCCACTTCCTCCCTTGGAAGTGTTCTCTTTCATAATAAACTGTCTGCTTCTGCCACAGAAAAGTAAGAAAAGGAAAAGAAAAAGCCATCTCTTATCATGTAGCTCCACGTGAGATAACACCCCATATGGAAACGTTAGTCTTCAGGTCTCCATCATAGAATATAAGGTCCATGAACAGGTCTCTCTGGTGGCCTTTCTTGCTTAAAATATTGTCTGGTAGACATGTGGCATTCAGGATATATTAATTGAAAGGCTGGAGAGCTCTAAAAATACTAATAAAATGTATATACAATATAGTTGGATATGGATATATACATATCTATGGGTTTGCATATATTTTTGTGCACATATGTTAATATATACACCCAGATATACACACTGAATATGCATATGTAAAACATAGACCCAATTACAAATATAAGCAATGAAGTATGGGGGAAGGCTTTCTGTATAAAACTCTCATGAGAATAGAGCCCCACCCCACCTCATGCTCATACCTTCCTCTACCACCATTCCACACATGCTGTTTACCCATTTCTCTCTGGAATGTTCAAGCTATTCACTTGTCAATAGTCAGGCCCATTGCCTTTCTTCTAGAACCTTCTGTGTCCTTGTCCCCACCTAACTCAGGAGCCTGTTGGTTGGTCCCTGGTGCTCTCAATGTTACGGTCAATACTCTGCCTTATGACTAAATTGTAACTGCTGTGTGTATGTGTGTGTGTGTGTGTGTGTGTGTGCGCGTGCGTGTGTGCATGCGTGCGTGCATGCGTGTGTGTGTGTGTGTGTGTGTGTGTGTGTGTCTAGGTATGTATGTACATATGTGTATGGATGCCAAAGGTGTCTTTCCTCAGGACCCATATGTCTTGACTGGGCTGTCTGACCGTGAGGCATAGGGCTTCAGCTACCTCCATCTCCTCATTGCTGGAGTTACAGGTGCATACCACTACACACCGAATTCTTACGTGAGTTCTGGGGACCGAACTCAGAACTCAAACATGGTAAGCACTTTACAAACGGAGTCATCCCCAGCCTCTGAATAGTACATTCTGATGTCTTAGGTGGCCAACCATTTTCCAAAGAGGCAAAGTCTCTTATGCATACACTTTCTGTCCGAATGACTTTGTCATTGTCTTTTCTTCTGGCCAAGGATGAAAGTGACATCACACTACTTTTGGACACGGCTTTTAATCATTCCTGGCTCTTGGAAGCCAGCCATCATGGAAGAGGAACTACTGCCCCAAGGAAAGCCTGCAGTGAGAAGTCCAAGCTATGTGTAGGATGAGTCCTGGGAGATATGATATAACGCAGAGAAGAGTCCAGAAGCACCAAGATGCAGAATACATGAGCTCTGAGCCACCATGGAAACACATTTGTCAGCCCCAGCCAGCAAGTTGGCCCTATCATACCCAAGATGAACTGCCCACCCTGCAGAGCCCTTCCCAAGCTCCTGTCACAGAAAACTGAAATCAAAGTAAAACAGCTTGCTACTATGTTTTGGGGTGTGTGTGTGTGTGTGTGTGTGTGTGTGTGTGTGTGTGTGTGTGTTAACCTTGGGCATCATTCCTCACAAACTATCTACCATGTTTCTTTGAGACAGACTCTCTCATTGGCCTGGAGTTGACCATGTAGCCTAGACTGCCCAGCAAGCCTTGGGAATCCCATCTCTGCCTCCCCAGTGCTGGGATTACAAGTGTGCACAACCATGCCGATCATTTTTATGTGGGTTCTCAGGGTGGAGCTTAGATCCTTATGCTACACAAGCAAGCACTGTAGGAGCTGAGCTGTCTCTCCAGGCCTCTTGGGGTTGTTTATTATGCAATTTTAATTGAATTATCTCCAATGATAAAGAGTTCAACTTATTTAATACTGTACCTCCTTAGTCTAAAACAGGGCAAAGGATCATATATGACTCCATAAATTTTAGCCATGCAGACCTAGCTTGCACTAAATTAATACTCTCTAAGGCATGCAGACTGCTTCAGTAAATAAAGCCCCAACATTCCACTCCCTGCCCCCGGTGGAAATGGAAGTGCTGGAGTTGCTGTAGAGATTTGCAGAACATGGCCTGCTGCTTTAAACAAGAGCATTCAAGAGGAATTCGATGAAACCCCAATTACCCCCCAGTAAGTTTTTAAAGAGAACTGCTGGCTATTACAGTCACTGAAAAACATCACATAAACACTCCATTTTTGTGCTTGGTATCTGAGATTCCTGATACACTTCCTCGGTCCTGAAAGGACACAAGAGATGGGCCCACTTACAGGAAGGGCTCAGTCAGCAGACAGAGCCCCAGGGGTCTACCTCCAGTAAAAGTTGTACTGCTTATTAGTTAAAAAGAATAGCCTGATGTGAAGGAACCATCACCTCTGGCTCCTGAGGCATCTGACTGCCAAATGGCTTCTCTGTACTACCACAACTGTGTCCTGACCCAGGCACCTCTCCTCATGGACCCCTGAGTTTCCTTTAGGGGGCTCTGCCACAAAGTCTTCTTAGTTTAGCCTTTGCCCTAATCTAGAATGTCTGCCTTTCCTTAACTCTGTTGGAATAGGACCTCAGAAACATCTTATTTAGTCCATAACAGAATCACCACCTGGACCTCTCCCGGGGCGTAGTTAAAAGGAAGCCAGCCCAGGCTCCATCCTCAGCAGCCCCATGTGAACTCTGATTTTTCGGCTTACGGATGCAGGGGTCTCAGACACGTCACTTAACCCCATCAGTAAGTGGGACCGCTGACAGCTTGTACCTCATGGGGCTAGGTTACTCTGAAGATCAAATGAGCTACTGTCTTGTGACACTCCAGGCACAGTCTGGAGTGATCAGAACCCCTGTTGGAGACCACCGAGCCCAGGAACTAGGGGCCCCTCCTCTCCAGTTCACCCTTCATTTTTCTACTTCCTGTTCCCTCTTAGCTCATAGCTCATGCTTTGTCCCTTCTTACTCCCGTCCTGAGGCCCACTGCAACACCTGCCAAGGGTCAGTTCAAATCCGGGGGAAATGCATCACGAGATGATCTCTTGTTATAATTGCTCTCGTTGTATCCCCAGGCTTCTTTGCTTTCCTTTGGCGAGCTCAGCGCCTCTTCCACTCAGTGATTCTGGAACAGCTGACGCCAGTCCCAGCTGCAGGTGTGTGCCCACCTGTAATCGGATGGCAACATGAGTTTGGGAGGGGACGAGTCACATTCAAAGAGTGGAATCCCCCTGCAGGCAGTGTTCCCTTTCCCTCCTTGTGCTTCATCTTGCAGAAGATGCATATGTGATTTCTGGAGCTGAAACGGTCATTTTAGGACAATGAAGCTTCCTCAAAAATAGAAACCACGTGCTAAGGATGTCAGGGCAGAAGGAACCTAGGATGCCATTCAACTCATGGACTACCCACCTGCCTTGGACTATTGTAAGACAAAAGCTCAACTCCCTACCTTGTTTAAGCAACCTTGTTTTGGTTTGATGTCTGGTAAATATCATTTGGCACTAGGCTACCCAATGCATTTAAATCAAGTATCATTATTGGTCAAGTGTGACACATTCACCTCTGGAGAGTGCTTTAATTGAGAACGAGTCTGTGTTCCAAGTGGAAGAATATTGATCGGGAGGCATCCTCAGCGAATGGAGAGCAGGAAAGACACAGAATAACTATAAAAATCCAAACCCAGCTTTTGAAGGTCCTGTAGCTTCAGAAAGAGTCAGACATAGCCACAAACATCAAAGAGCTTCCAAGCGTGTAAGTTATGGGTGATGCACTCCCAGAGTGCCTTGCAGACAACAAGCAAGAGTTGTGGAAGCTCAGAGAAGGGAAAGTGCTGCAGGCTTGGGTTGGAGATTAAAGCTAAGAGGGCAGGAATGGAATCAGTCCAGGAGGCACCTTGAGCAGAAGCTAATGGTGGGGGGTATCTGTTGTTGAGGAGTATCTCTAAAGGGCTGGAGAGATGGCTCAGGGGTTAAGAGCACTGGCTGCTCTTCCAGAGGTCCTGAGTTCAATTCCCAGAAACCACATGGTGGCTCACAACCATCTGTAATGGGAACTAATGACCTCTTCTGATGTGTCTGAAAACAGCTACAGTGTACTCATAAAATAAATAAATAAATTTTAAAAAGAAAAAGAAAAAGAAAAAAGGAAAAGAGAAGTTCTTCTAAGTCAAAATCGGGGGATTTAAATGCATTGGATGAAGAGTTTTTGCTTGACCCTGCAGTTAGTGATGACTCAGGATGTCAGTCATGATGGACTGGGATTAGGAGAGGGGAGAAGGCTCCAGTAAGAAGGCTTTCTGGGGTCCAGAGGTTCTTGGTGTTCTGAGTAGGGGTAGTGAACAGGGCTCAGTGGCTTTCCAACATCGTGGCAAATGGAGTAAGTCTGGCAGCAGAACCATGTGGTCCTTCCAGCTGAAAGTCTTTCTGGAGGGCCTGAGCAAGTCCATAGCACGTCATCGCTCCTTTCCTTCTGTTCTCCTCCTTCAGATGAGCTCCTTGGATGTCTCATCTTCATAACTGCCCAGGCACCCACTATACCATGTCCTATCCACCCATGTCCTTGGACACTCAGCTTGACTGGAGGCAGGAGCTCAGCACATTCTTGCTACTTCTCTTTAGCAGATTCTTGAGTTTCACCAACACTGGACAGTTCTGCAAACACATGTGGGGATGTGCAGGTTTACAGGAACTCACTAGGAAGAGATTCATTCTAGGTTTTTTTTTTTTTTTTTTTTTTTTTTGTATGTGTGATCAAACACCGACCAAAAGTAAGTGGGAAGAGGAAAGGGTTTATTCCAACATACAAGCTGAAGTCCATCATTGTGAGAAACCAGGGAAGGAACTCAAACCAGGAGCCTGGAAGCAAGAACTGAAGCAGAGACCATGGAAGAATGATGCTTACTGGTTCGCTTCTCTTAGCTCGCCTGACTACCTTCCTTATTCAACCCACCTGCCACGGGATGGTACCACCTCCAATGGGCTGGCCCCTCCCACATCCATACATGGGGATGGTACCACCCACAATGGGCTGGCCCCTCCCACATCCATCCATGGGATGGTACCACCTCCAATGGGCTGGCTCCTCCCACATCCATCCATGGGATGGTACCACCCCCAATGGGATGGCTCCTCCCACATCCATCCATGGGATGGTACCACCCCCAATGGGATGGCTCCTCCCACATCCATTAGTCATCGAGAAAACACCCCCACAGACACGCCCAAAGGCCAATATGATGGAAGCAACTCTTCAGTTGAGGTTTCTTCTTGCCAGATGTGTCAAGGAAATGAAAGAAGCTAACTATGGCAGGACTCAATCCTAGAAGTTCTCTGGTGAACCTTCCAGAAGGGTTTTAGCAAGAGGGTGGGGCGTTGGAAAGGGAGATCCTGCTAGATACTTGTCTCTCTTGCTCACTACAATGGGAAGTTGGATTGACCACATGACTTTGAGAGCTATGCCAGGGCTCTAGTAAATTATGAAAACAAGAAGCCACATCACGGTGCCCCTCCACCCTCCCAAGTATCTGAGCCCAAACATCTTCCAGTTTAGATTGACAGACTTCACTGCATCATCACAGGAAGGGAGGAGGTAGAAAAGAGCTTCTGGTTCTGTTTGGTCCCGGTTTTGCATTAGATCCTATTGACAGCCACAGAACACAGTGTGTGAATGTATAAGCGTTGTAAGAATGTTGGCAAGGCCTAAGTTGGGGAAGAAAATTCTTGCAGAATCCTGTTTCAGGTTGGCCTCCACTAGGCTCCTTGACATTGAAGCAAAGGACCATTTTGTCTCACATAGAAACTTGGTTCTTGGGCCCAAGAAAAGAGTCAATAATTTCAATGATCATCTTTGAACATTGTGAACTGCAAAGCCAGAATCAATAACTTCAGGTGAAGTGGCCAAACCCTTAGTGTAAAATCAACAGACATCTATAGCCACTCAATTACGTTCAGGAAAAAAAAAAAAGACTGCTTATATTTGACTCGTTTTGAATGAATTCTGAGGACTCATGACCATGCCAGGAAAATCGGACTCTCCCTCATCCAGCAAGAATATGATCATGCAGTAATTAATGCACAAAACAGAACATGACACATTTTCTTTTCAGACCTCATAGTGAAGGTCTGTTTGTTGGAGGTAAGGGTTCATGAAAACCTCAATGACTCCTCCACAGTTGTATACAAATGTTAGCCAATGAAATTCAACCTGAACTCAAAATCTACAATGTATTAGTCAAGGTACTCTAGAGGAACAGAATTGGTAGAATAAATCTATACATAGAGACAAAGGGTATTTATTAGAGTGACTTACAGACTGTGGTCCAGCTAGTCCAACGATGGGTACCTACTAATGGAAAGTCCAATAATCCAGTCCCACAGCTGATTGTCTCATCTGGTGCTAGAATCTTGTAGAAGTCGGCTCTATTGCCAGTGATGGACGGGACTTACCTCGGGAGCTTACTTCTTGCATGTCCTTTCTATAGGCTTTCATAAGATGATACGGCACAGATTAAAGATTTTCCTACCTCAAGAGGTGTAGTTTAAAAGTAGGTCTTCCCACTTCAAATGATTTAATTAAGAAAAACATTCCTCACAGATGTAGTCAAGTTGACACCAAGAATATCGATCAGCAAGTCAGACCTCAGAAAATTCTGTTCAACTGATACAGGCACTTGTGTATACTTGCTTGCACACACATGTGTAAATGGAAGCACAGTACACTCACACACAGAGATGTGCACACAGATACGCAAATCATGCACACATGTACATACAGCAAATGCCTACACATTCGTAAGCATGGATACTTACACACACAGGAACATAGCACATGTATGCATGCACAGAGGTGCATTGCACATACACAGAAGCACAATGCATGTGCACATGATTACATATGGTATATATACACATTCATAAGCACATATACATGTGCACACACAAAAATACATGTGTAAAAACACATGCATTCACAAAGCATGTACATACACACACACACACACACACACACACACACACACACACACAGAAAACATGCATGCACATCCATGAGTACACACTCAGGCTGAGTACTTTTTCTATCCCTGCAGTACTAGTACTTCCTGTTGTTTGTTCCAAATAGAAACACACAGCTGCTCTTGTTGGCTCCCAGTATGGATGCACAGTCGATCATCTGCTTCCCCTGCCACAGCAAGCCCCTTTTACCTTAAGGAAAACCCCATACATGATTGGGAACCACAGCAGAGACTCCATAAAGAGGGTACATAAGAAACCTGGCCTGCAACAGTCTCTTTAATTCACATTTACAAAGTGAAAACAGAGGTAGATGACTCTTACTGAGCCAGCTCCATTTTTTTCAGTCCCTAGTGCAGCATGGGCCATTTTAGCATGATGACAGAGAATGCACTGCCCACTAGACCCATGAGCCTCTGATCATGTGTGTTCCTTCAGGACAAGTCTGATCAGAATGAGCCCTGGTTCCTTGGGACAGGCTGGCAATGGGGAAGGCTCGGGGAGCTTGAGGTGGTGACACATTCCTTCTGAGCCAGCAGAAAGGCACCTAGCTCAGCAGCCCTCTGTAGGGCACCACAGATGATCATCACCCAGTAATGATCTTGAGGTTGCTTCTATCCAGTCTCTCTCTTCTTTCAGAGAGCATGTTTCAAGCAAGGGCTTCCTGACCATCAAGAAGTTGCTCCAAGGCTCAAAGCCTGCTGCCTTCAGGGTTCCTAGGGAATGCTTCTGCCTCCCGCAGCCCAAGAAGGAAGAGTGAGGCTAGCTACAGCAGCCTCCACTGGGGCTACAAAGCCGACAGTGCAGGGTAAGGGTACTGAATACCTCCACCATCTGAGATACCCAAAGGTCAGGGCCAACTGTGTGTCCTGAGTAGTCTTAAGACGAGGCCACTGGGACTCTCTCCACTATAGGATGCTCCATCTGGGTTCTCAAACATTCGAGCTCCAGCAACGTGCAAAGGTGCTACCAGGAAGCGCAGGAAGGAGATAAGGAGCCCAAATGACACCCAGGCTGCTGGTCATTGGCAACCCTGAGAGAGACACTTGGCCCCTCCCACTCTGCTTCCTCTTGAATACATTAGGGTCTGAGCATCTACACCAGGTGGTGGCTGTGAATACTAACAGAAGTGAGTGACAGGACTTTGCAAGCCATGCGCATGTAGATAATTAGGAAGCATAAGATAAATAAGGATCCCAAATTACAGTCTGAGTATGTTGATGGATACTGGGCACGCCCTCCAGTCTTCCAGGGGCCCCCTCACCTCAGTTCCAGCCTGGAAGGCGTGCTCAACCCCACCCCACCCGGGGTGGGAGGGAAAAAAAAAGGCCTCACTGAATCCACAGAAACTCTAGGTGAAAGCCGCTCAGATAAAGTATTAGAATCAATAAATGTCACAGTGCTCTGAGGGCAGAACAGCTATAGTCCTTTGAATCATAAAGCCAGCCGTGACACCGGCAGTAGTGTATGCTTGGCTGGTGTTTAGTAGGCACTGAACCATTTCCCAGATGAAAGATTAGAACTGTGATTCCCAACATATGGGTGGAGACCCCTCCAGGGGTCAAAGGACCCTTTCACAGAGGCCGCCTATCAGATGTTTACATTATGGCACATAGCAGAAGCAAAATTACAGTTATGGAGAAGCAAAGAAGTAATGCTGTGGTGGGGGTCGCTACGACATGAGGAACTGTATTAAAGGAAGGTTGAGAACCACTGCATTAGAAGGAAGATCAGAGAGAACAAGACCACAAACGAGGAGCTCTAAAGAAAAGGACTTGATAAGTGGCTGCTTTCTTTATAATTCTACATCTCCATTCTGATGGAGTTAACAGTTTGCTTAATGGCTGCCCCCTGTCTCATAGCATCAGAGCATTTAAAGGTGTTGACTCTAAGCCAGGTGTAGTGGTGTATGCAGGTGGATCTTTCTGAGTTCAAGGCCACCTTCGTCTACATAGCAAGTTCCAGGCTTGCTAGAGCTATATACAGTGAGACCCTGTCTCAATGCCCTTTTCCCCACAACCTCACAAAGAATATTGACGATGTTTGCAATAAACCCTTGTAATAAGCTGCCAACGTGGTTCACAGCAGGGTTTGGAGATGGCAAGCCGGGTGGCCAGAGTTGCACCCAGTTCCAGTGTCCTCACTGTCTAGCTTGGAGCCCAGGCAGCAGCTGGTCTGAGTGTTCCAGGCTGTGAAGCAATAACGCTGCCCTCCTTGGTGATGCAGAAGGGGTTAAATGAGATGAGGGTGGGACAGTGCTCAGCAGAGGCTGGCACATGGTGGCCCACTGGACAAGATCACAGGTAAAGACAGAGAACAATCCCATGTTGCTCCCCCGCCCCCCCAGGCACATGCATCAAGGAGACACCAACCTGGGGGATTTAGACGGTTGAGCTCCACACTTGGCTGGGATGTAAGGACTTTCAATCTCTCAACTTCAGCATCTTCCTTTACCTACCCCACTCATGTGCTACTAGCTGTGACCCCAGGTTAGTCTATAAATCCCCCCAGTTGCCAAGTGTCTAGTTTAGAAACACCAGCTGCTGTCCCGACTGCACGAAGGCATCGGCTGCACAGAGCTTCTCCCAGCTCAAAGATTCAAGCTACTGTAGTGACATGGTAGCTGATTCTGAATTACGGTACCGTGTCACCTCTCACTCAGAGAGTAGGAACAAAGAAATAATGCCTGCTCTTCTCTTTCTGTTCCTCAAGAAGCAAGCTCTAAATCACAGCATTTTTCAGGGCTGAGAATTCAGAAACACAGAGGCAGAACCCAGCTAGCCAATCAGGCCACGGCGAGCAAAAGGTTCTTGGTTTGGCCGCTAACGAGGCCCCAAAGAATAAGTCGGTACTCCAGTAAGTGTTGGAGAGACCACGGTGTGTTAAACAAATCCCTATTTCATCGAGAGTGCATGCTATAACCACATTCACTCACTAAAACAATAATAAAGGGCCTACTGTGTGCCATGTGCTGTAGTAGTGAGAGGAAGATTGCCAGAAGATATTAATTACTAGTTTAAACTGGTAAGTACTATGATACTCTTGGGCATATACTAAGCACTCAAGGATGCTTTCTAAGTGTTTATAAACAAATGAGGGGGCCGCACTGTGCAAGCAAAGAAACTACATCTTTAAGAAAACCTTCCCAACTGGCAAAGGACAGTGTCCAGACTATGTGACCACAGACTGACGGTGGTAAAAAACCAACCAGATCAGATAGGTTTTCAAATAAATAACTTATTCGCCCTGAGTCTTGGTGGCCTTGAGTCCCTGTTTGCTTACTTCAGGGTCTGGGAGTCAGGACTGAACCTGTCTGTTCAGCCACAAAACTCCTTTGGATGAAAAGCAGACCTCTCCGAGTTCCAGAGGCAAGCCAGCTTTTAAATACAGCCTTCTCAGAAGCACAGATGCTGCCGGCCGGCCCTGACAAATGACAGCGGGCACGTTGACGTGCGAGGTTGAGAAGCGTCTGGCTGGACAGGGCTATTTTTGGCTCAGAGATGACTTTGATGAGCTCTGCCTCTGCTCCCTGGAATCAGAAGTGCCACCTGGGGCATAAGGATGGGGCCCAGGAGGGGGCACATTCCTTCTCTGCATCCATGAAAAGCAGGATCCCTAAGGACCAGAGAGCACCTCCTTCTTTGAAGCATCTAGCTATTTGAAGGTACCAGCGCAGTTTAGCTCCAATAATGGGTCTCTTCCATTTCTTTATTTTTTTATTTTTTTCGAATTTGGAGCTCTGTCAAAGGGTTCTAAGCTCAGAATCGACCTCTCCCTTGCCCCCAAGCCCTCTGGCCCAGTTGCTTCTGGGAACCTCATGCTTCTGGGGTTCCCGGCTTAGGTATCTAAAGCCTCTGGGATATGCTTCCAAACTGGGCATCCGCAACAATAAAATATATTGACGGACTCCTCAGTCAGCCTGCTCAGGTAGTGTGCAGGGTATGGGGTGGGAGCTTCTTTACCCCTCCCCACCCTTGAAGGCTATAAGATCCTTTATGGAGCTTGGGAGTGATGAAGCAAGCCTCACAGGTGACCTACAGAGGGCACGTTCCCTCCATCTTCTGGGGAAGAAGCATGGAGAGCATCTTTTGGTTCATGGCAGATATTGGAGGTCTGATGGGCACACAGCTTCTGATTCTTCTCAGGTCTGAAGGAGCCTGCAATCGCCGAGGCAGAAACTCTCCCAGGCTGTGGGATTGATACCTCAATGTCACCTACCGCTATCTGCCCTTTCTTCTCCCAACCTTCTGTTGACTCATGGAGCACTCAGGCTTCTCATGAGGTGAAGTTCTTGCTGCTTTCCCTCACTGGCTCCTTTCAGTAACCTCCTCACTCCAGGAAGAGCTTGGTTCCCGATTTCTTTCTTCTACATTCTCTTTCGCCTCACTTCCTGACTGTAAGAGACTTCCGTGCTTGGGATTTCCGTTTGAATGTCCCAGGTATCCTATTCTCTCTGGAACGCCATCCGTTTCTGTCACTGAGAGCATCTCCCTCTGATGTTTGAATGTCTGAAAAGTAGCCCATATTGAGCCCCAAAATGGGGTCAGCAGAAGACAGGAGCAGGGGCAGAGCAAGACAGGAAGGGACTAGGAGCAGAGCTGCTGAGGGGCAGAAACTCCTGGCTCTCCTCACATTGTTGCTCTCTGGACACAGGCATCAGTGTCTTATGAAGTCACATCTTTGCCATATCCTCACTGCCAGGCTTCCTGGGTCCTTTGTCACCACCATGACCCAAGGAGGAAGCTGACAAGGAATAGGCCTTGGAAGTCCCATGCAGTGGCCACCATCACCCCTGCCACTGCTCTCTTCCCAGGCACTGCCCTGGCCTTACTTCCTAATCCAAATGGTCTTATCCACATGAAAACTCACGTGGCTCTGAGGACCTTGCCTCAGCAGCCATCGCCACCATGTGCAGAATTAACTAAACCCACCCTGACTTGCAAGAGGCAAGTCTGTCTTGGCTGAGGTCAGGACCAAACACCTAGAGGGTAAGGGCTGAAGGTCAAAAGAGGGAATGGCTGGCTCTGCCTGCCTGACTCTGCCTACCTGGCTCCCAGCAGCCGAACTTCCTAGAGACAGCAAGGAAAAAGAGAAGTCGTGAGTCATGCTTTGGTGCCCTATGTTCACCCCAGCTACCTGGGTGGTACCATCTGCTGGATCAGTAAGACAAGCCACCCAGAGAAAAGCAGTTAATCCGCACGACCTTTGCCTCTGAGGTAGTCACAGCTCTTGGAGGATTTCAGTCCCTTTCCTTGGCAGCCACCCTGACGGGCTCTCAGATACAAATGTGCTGAGAGAGGTTCGTCCCACTCTGCATCCGACGCACCAGATCTTCACAGTGATTGCTTCAGTTGGCTCAGCAGACTTCTACCAGGACCTCTGCATACTCCTGTGCTCACATGCATTGTGGGAGGGGAAGCAAAATGGAAGATACCAGTGGGAACTGAAATTCACGCCCCATCCCCCAATACCCAGATTACATTTGTCTCATAGGCACAGCTCTCCGGAAATGATCAGGAGGAAATAGATGGTGGTCACCTTCCCAGGAGACAAGTGGATGAGAAGTGAACAAAGCATCAGGATACATGGAATTCTGGCTCCAGCTCTGCCTGGTAACCTTGGCCAAGCCAATGTCTCACCTTGGGTCTCAGTTTCTCCATTAACACTTGAACCATAAACTTCCTTGGGATGAGGAGAGCAGAAGGCAGTCTGAGGTTCTTAAGACTGCTTGTCTGACCAACTCAGGGCAAGTTACTAAAAGCCTTGCCTCCTCAGATTCTTCTCATATCAGGTAGGAGGATGACGGTACCTAACTAGCCTTCCAGCATTCAGCCTTTTGTTCCAGCACATTCTCTGCATTGGGACCAACACGCAGTTCTTACAACATAGATTTAATCACAGACTCTCCCTCCTAAAGTGCTTTCCAAGGGTAAAGTCGTTGCTACATAAGCATAAGACTTGAATTCAGATCCGCAGAACCCACATATAACAGCCAGGTATGATGCCACCTGTAATATTAGCATTAGAGTCACTGACGCAGGCTTAGACACAGGGGTTCACTGGAGCCAGCCTTGCTGGATTAGTGAACTCCAGGTTCAGTGAGAGACCCTGCCTCAAAAACTAAGTTGGAGAATAATGAAGGAAGACACCCAGACATCAACCTCTGGGCCCCATAAGAGAAGACCATCACGAAGAGGTTAGGTGACTTATCCTATATCCTGTGGTCAGTCTGTGCTTGAATCCCAGATGTCAGATTACTTTCACATTATTTAAAATCTCTCACCCAGTGAGGTGGGGTTCTGAGAGCAGCTCTTCAGAGCAAAGAGTTGGGAGTCAGGAGAATATGACCACATAACCATTTAAACATAATAGCCACTACACTGAGTATTTATCATGGCGCCCAACACTATTTTACTTATCCATTAAGTAGCTTTCTCAACCCTTCCAACAACCTATGATGGAGAACTACCACTCTTCTCATTAAATAGGGTGGGAATTAAGGCTATAAAAGATTCACTGACTTAACTGGCGTCACCTGGCCTGTAGGGAGCAAAGACAGATCTTGTACCTTAGTTTCCCTAACACAGAATTCTGTGACAACCTCCTGTCACAACCTCCTGTCCCACCCCAAGCATCAAGTCACTAGGCACATCTTCTCCCACTGAGGCCAGAAAAGGCTGTCCATTTAGGGGTGCAGGATCCACAAGCAGGCAGGCAGGTAGGGAAGTTCAGAGAGAATGGCATGCAAATGTAGTCTGGTCACTTGTAGGCCATGTCACCTTTGTCAAATTCTTTAAATAAACTTCCTGTTCCTCAACTTCCCCATCTGCAAGTAGGCTTGATAATAATACTGACTTACAGGCACTGAAGTGGATAGATATCTAAAGAGCATATGCCCCTCTGAGAGTGTAAAGTTGGGGTTAGAGTATTAGCTACCTATCAAAAAGCCATAATTCCCAGTCCTTTTGTATGGAGTTAAGACCATGTGTGAGAATAGTTGTCACTGGAATATAGAAGGAAATTACATGAAAAAGAAAATTTGCTGTTGATTTTTGCAATGCTACAGATCAAAGGTATTGTGTGTGCTGGGCAAATTCGAGACCACTGAGCTACACTCCCATCCCCAGAAAATAAGTTGATTGTGTTCGGCCATTAAGATATTAGATTTACCTGATACAGCAATTCGTCTTGCTCTAACCAACACAGACAGTGAGGTGCTTAACATATGTGACATTATTAGGAGGCAGAACACTGAAACCCCGTGTTATGTGGTGGCTCAACTGTCGTATGTGGTAATTTAGACATCAGGACTAATGCCCAATGAGCTGTGGCTCTGTAGAAAGAGGTCAGGGGAGATGATGGTAATAGAATGTGATGATTAGCTCTAACCGGGTTTAGCGATTATTAGCGGAGGCACAAATAAGCCAGTTTGCAAGTCAAATGAGAATGGAATAGTGGAGAGGTGAAAAAGACAATAATTCCTAGAGCCTCAAAAAATAAGAGAAAAGATGAAGAGTTGTAAGGGAGGTAACACAAGGTAAGAGTTGCAAACCTCCATATAAGCAAATAGCTTCAATGTGTTTGCCGTGAACTTGAGAAAGAAAGAGAGGTAGGCAGGTAAAGAGGCAATGCCTAATCCAGGCTATAAAACCTGGTTCAGAAAATAGCTCTGAGTGTGACTACTAACACTCGGGATGTCTGCTGGGCGTGGTTTGAGCATCCACCAAGGGTTCATTTCAATTAAAATCTTGATTCCCAAGATGGTGCTTCTGAGAGGTGGGGCCTAGTGGAAGGGCTTTGAGTCACTGTGGGTGTGCCTTTGGAAGGTAGCTGACTGACTCTTTGGTAGTTCATCATAGAAGGATTTTTAGAAGCCCAAGTTTAGTTCTGTCTCTCTGTCTATCCTTGGCTTCAAAGGTAACCCCACTCTAACATGAACTTTAAATATTGAAATATGCACCTGCAATTTTCATAGACTTCTTGACACAAGAGAGGCAATACCAGTACCATGACCTTGCATGAGTTGAATAAACCTTTTTTCTTTGTAAATTTAGTTGCTTCATGTATTTCAGCATAGTGACTCAAAGCTTACTAATACAATGGCATAGATGACAATCCCACTAAATTGCTCAGGCAAAAAAATCACTAAGCTTGGGTTTTAGAGGTCTTATTGTTAGAGCCCTGATTTAATCCCTGATGCTTCAAAGTTCAAGCAAGGGAACTATACTAGAAAAGATTTTGAGCCTTTAAAGACACAGAGCCTTGCAAGACCCATTTCAGGTGTGGCCAGGAATAAAGGAGAAAGAAAGCCCTTCACGCTGCATAGAGCGGGGAGCGGGAAGGACAATGGGCAGCAAGTTCTTCCCAGAGAGCAGAACACAGCCCTAATCCAAAAATGCCATCCATGGCCACGCACACAGGGCTGGGTAGGCAAGCTCTCACAACCACTAAGGACAGTGCCTGCCACAGGTCTCTCACTGGTCCCTTTACTAAGAGGAAGTTTCACTCTGGTTAGTTATCCTAGCCTGTTGCAATACGGTGTGTGAATGCAGATAGGCAGGGAACATGTCAGTAACAGGTGCCTAAGCCACACGTTGTCCCACTAAATGTAGTGAACGGGACTGAGCATCCATCATTCCAGGTTCCTGAAGACTAAGTCGGGAGCAATGTTCAGAGAGAAGAGAAAATTATGTGAAGCCACGGGTGTGGATGGTTGGTAACAAGACAGATGTGGCTAGGCATGGCTAGAGATATATGAACCGAGTGACTTGTTCTGTAAGCAGCTTTCTTAAGACCCCCTCATCTGGTCGGGCTCCTCAGTCTGTTGGCTGGATGAATGCAAAAGAGGTGCTTGCTTACAGGCTACACACCTAAGATACACCAAGCTGTCAGTCGGGGCTCGCTCCCTAAATGATGCTCCTGACTCCTCCTACCCACATCTTACCCAATGTGAAATGAACAAGAATGACTTCCGACCGAGATTTGGAAATTATCTTTTATAACAACTGATGTGGCTGTAACCATGATAATGCGTAGATGTCATTAAAAACAGTGCCTGGTCTGTAACAAGTGCTGTGAGTGCAGCTATCTCTCCTACAGTAGATACTTATTTTACAGATAGGAAACCTAGAGCTGCCAGGGATGTGTGACCCTAGAGTCGATTCAGGTATATAGTTACCTCTCAGTGAATGATAAGCAGGTGATTTATAGATGGGCTTTTCGTCTGGCTTGAGGCCACAGGTACCAACAGAGGGAGAGTTAGGAGTTTTCTTCCACTTCAGAGGCCATCAGAACCCCACCTGTGACCTCACACCTCCACCTGACCCCTCACTGGCTTATTGGGTCATTATTATGAAGATGTTTCAGGAAGCACACACTTGCAAACACCCCAACCAAATAACCCTCTACTGACCCAAATTCCTGGTTTTAATTTACAAAGAGACAGTTAATTAAAAATGTACTCTGAGACCAAAGGCACCACTCAGTGGGACTCCCGAGACAGCTTTGCAGCCTCCCTGAAGACACTTGAGTTCCTCCTGAGACATTTTGTCCAGCAGAGCCACAACCCGGCAGAGAAAGGCACCACCAGACCCATGATGGGAAAACTGCTCAGCCAGTACAGGCTCAGAGTTCACAGGGCAACTATAAAGCTAAGGACCTGCAAGCCAACCAACCCTCCCCACCAGAGCTGCTGACATAAGGGCTCACGTTAATTAATGTCTATAAAATGACTGGGGAACCCCTGAAAGGAAAGATATTATGCAGAATCCCCTAAAGTATTGCTATCACCAGCTGGAATGATCTGTTTGAAAGAGAAGCTGTTATTAGGATGTCCCTATATGAGGCTGGCACTGTCACAGAGCAGATCTGGTCTAATCCTGTAATTGTCCTCCATGATAGGTTTCCTTCAGTTTTTTTTAAAAAATGCGTGTTATTCTCTTTTATGTGCTTCTCATCACAGGGCTCCCCCGTCACCACAATTCACCTGCTAGAAGACAGAGGAACCAAGAGTGGAGACTCGGTCTTTCTCAGCAGAAAATTCTTCCCTGCTTTGGCCAACCTATGCTGCCTCTTCTAGCCTTCCCTGCACATTTTTATGCCTGCATAACAAAGTTTTATACTAGGGTCCCTGTGGCTTTTGTCATGGGCATGCCTTTTTCCCCCTGAAAGATATCCTACAATACAGAGAAATGCACAAAGCTAAATTTCATGATGGGATGCATTTGGGCAAATATCAGTAGATACTTCTATTAACATGTGGGACATTTCTATCACTCAGGAAGTTTAGTGAAGGGGTACTTTCACTAAAGACTTATTATTATTATTATTATTATTATTATTATTATTATTATTATAAAAAAGAAACAAAATAATCTTTCTTTTCACTTTGGCCACAGAAACCTTCTGGTGACTTGGTCCATGGAGTTATGCTCACTGGTCAATCCTGAAATAGATACACTGAACTATTTGATACACACACACACACACACACACACACACACACAACTGATGTGTTGTGCCCAGCAGGCTCCCTTCACAGCGAGCATATGGGGACATTGATCTAGTGTGATAGAGGAGGGAGACACTACAATACCAGATTATCACCACAGCTGCCACCATCATTTTAGCCCCTACCAGGCACCAGGCTAACATCCTTAGGACAAAGAATCTCATAATTACCAACTTCATTTTACAGCTGAGCGCTGTCCCTGGAACTCCCAAGAACAAACAAATGGCAGCCTTGGAATCCAGGAGCTGTGACTTTGTACTCTGATATCAGAGCAACTGCCCTTACAGAGGCTCCGTTTGACATCCTAAAGACTGAATGATCTGACAATATTCATTTAGTCAACTAGTAGTAGAAAGTATTTACAGTGTGCCAGGCATTCAGAAGGGAAGACACGGGATGAACAGAGGCTGAGAAGGAGTGCATCCTCTTAAGGAGGAGGACAGATCACTGGTGAAGCAGGACTTCAAGGCTGAGCAGAAAACGACTAATTCTGAGGACATTCAAGATACAGTGACCAAGGCATGACAAAAGCCTCCGCCCTCTTCTTATTTTCAGTGTTAGTGGAATGAATGAAGTCAAATGTTTGCACCCTACAAAACTTCCCTCAGTCCTTTCGGGTCTCTTCCATGCTGCTCAGGCTTTTAAAGCACCTAAAAATTAACACAAGAAAACGTACGTCTGAAGAGTGGTATAGCACCACAAAACAAAGGCCATGCTCCAGAGCTCTGCTGAGAAATGGTGCTGACACCCAAACCCTATCCAGCTAATGATGGGACCCAAGCCCTGACCAGCTGATGCTGAACCCAAGCCCCGCCCAGATCATGCTGGGATCCAAGCCCCGCCCAGATCATGCTGGACCCAGAGTCTGCCTGGCGGATACTAGCCCCACTGTGCTCTTTGTTTCCAGAACTCAGTCCCACTAGTTTCGTGATTTCCCAGCCTTGGCAGTTTAGTATCTAAATCTAAAGGAGGGCAGCTGCAAAAGTGGCAGTATGTGTGGGGCAAAGTCGAAAAGCCTTTCAAAAGAGGATTCAAGCACTGGCAAGAAAGCTCAGGAGGTAGACGCGCTTGCCACCAAGCCTACCGACCTGAGCTTGATCCGCAGAAACTACATGGTGGGAAGAGTGACTTGACTCCCATGAGTGTCTTCTGACCTCCGCCATGTTAGAATGCAAATTGCTTCAAATTGCTTCAGCCTCAAAGCAGCCTCTACTTCCCTAGCCCAAGATGGTGCACAGAGCCTAGAGAGCAAGCAACGGGCCTTCATCTCTCTCTTTCTATTCCTGGTCTTGGCCATCACGCCAGCTTTCTTGGGTCCTCACCAACAAGGCCCCAATGTCAGCAGGAAGTAGTCACAGAGAAGATTGCGTGACCCCTTACCATTTATTATCAAAGGTGGCAGGGGTTGGGGCTGGGACGTTAGGTCCCAAACCCAGGAAAATGGCCAACTGAGATGCCTATTTAACACATCGAAGTGGACCTGACTGCCAGGTTCTCCCAGCAGCCCTCAGTCCCTACCTTTATAGGGTATGGCTGGCATACCCTGCCCCTACCCTAACTTCAGCACAAAGCAGTCTAAAGAGCATGGCACCCTTACTCCTACCTCACCCCTTCCCACGTCCGTACCTTTTATAATAAACAAACAAGAGGGGTGTGGGCACTCATCTCTTGGGTCTGGCCTGCTACACCTGTCTAGGCATCTCTACTACTAAAGACATTATCATTTCTCTTTTCCTCTTTCGGTTTACCTTTTACTCTTTTGGTATTTCTCCCCCCCCCCTTCCTTACATGGCGTGGCTCAGGGTCATGTTCACGCTAGGCTCTCCCAGATGTCTGTCTCTGGTTGTGCTCTACCTCCTATCTACAATAAACCTTCTCCTCCACCGTACCTAGGCACAGTCAGGTCCGTCCTTTTTTACTTAAGTTTTTTCATTCACACTGATCTCCACATGGGCACCCATGTGTGCACGCACACCTGCACACACGTGTACACACTCTCTCTCTCTCTCTCTCTCACACACACACTTTAATAATTAAAAAGGAAATTCAAGAAGCTCAGAAGGCAGTTAGATTTTTTTTAAGGACATCGCTGAGTAATACAGTACAAGGGCTTGCTCAGTTTAGCGGGCATCAAGTAAGTTCTAGCTGGGTGTTAGGTGCTCCCTTCAGCTTGGAAGAGGAAAACACGAAAAATCAGTGCTGCTGGCCAGTTTAGATCGTCAGGTATAAAAGGTGGGTAAATAGAAACAAAAAGGAGCAGCAAATTGCATGGGCTCAGTGTTCAGCTGAGTAGATAATGGAGTAGGATACCCTGAAGGCAGAGGACTGATCAGCACCTGAAGTTACAGACACACTGGCTAGGAGTATGGGTACCGAAGTAGGCCATCTGTGTTCAAACAAGCAATATAAAAACAAACGCCCTCCTTCCCCCCAAAAGCTCCATTTGTACCTCAGTTTCTTGCACTGTATAAAGGAGATGATAGCAATACTTTGGGTTTTGTTTGTTTTGTTTTTTGTTTGTTTGTTTGTTGAGACAAGGTCTTGTGTAACCCAGACTGGCCTCAAACTTTGCTACCTAGCCAAGGATGGCCTTGAACATCTCATTTTTTCTCCCTCTACTTCTGCATGCTAGTATTACATGACCGGGCTGTTCATTCAGTGCCGGGGATTGAACCCTGAGCTTTGCGCATGCTCAGCAAGCACTCTACCAACTGAGCCACCTCCCCAGCCTGACAGTTGTGCTAGACAACAACACTGAGTTTCCACGTATAAAGTGATCCTGAGAATGGGTTGGCTGCAATCACCTTTTATCCAGTGTCTTCTCGGTCCCTGGCATTTAAAAACTGTTCAATAAATATTGAAGAAGAGATGATTCCACAAATGAAGAAATTAATGGTGTTACTGAGTTAAAAGAGGGGGAAATCCATTATGGAAGGTGTGTGGTCCTCAGGAAGACTTGCAGGTCAGAAAGACCGCTGTGCAAAACACTTAAAGAAACAGGCTTGATGTTTAGTGTATGTTTGGATGCCTGAGACATTAATCACTCATTCCTTAGCTCTTCTGTATGCATGCCCAGCCATTTTGAACAAGCCCGTAGAGTAATGAAGAGATCAGGGTGAAATAACAGCATGTCTTGAGCCAGCAAAGGCTGAAGGAAGAGCCCTGTGTCCCAGGAGTTAAGCTGTGTGGTGTGCGGAAGTCTGTGATGGCTTCAAGGCCCAACCACCACTCACTGACCCTGCCTGAAACCAACCCTGTGGTTTTCTCTTCCCTTAAATTAGCCTTACTCCACAAGGGATAAACACAAATGCTGTCTTTACAAGAGGCTAAAGATCCTAAAAGCAAAGTCTATTTGGAAAATGATTGGCTACTAACAGAGCTATGGGAGGAGCTGAGGGTATACTGTGTGTTAAAAACCTGCATTCTGCAGACAAGTGGACAGAAGCCCAGAAAAGTCACCCCAAATCTCTCAGTTCAAGAGAATGCAGACTGAGAGGCAACAGGACGCTGGTGTTGGCAGACTAGAGCTTCCTTGGGGTCAGGAAGGGGTGTGGGAATCCCTTTAAAACTAAAATGAGAGAGCAAAAGAACCCCAAGAGGAAGATAAGAAGTTGTCGATCTGAGATAACTGGAGCTAAGGGGGTGATTGCAGGGGGAGGGGCCACTGAGAGCCTACAATAGGGAGAATATTAAGCTGGTCTGTGCTTTTTGGGTTGAGGGTGCGCTTCCAAACAAAGAATAATTCAAAACTCGGGATTTTGCAGGTGAATCCCCCATTCTGAAAAAGCACACAGAAAGCCTCATGCTCAGTTGCCAGATGTTTTCAGTCTCAGTGGGATGTCCCTGTGCACTTGCAGCACGAGCCTGTGTCTGTGCAGGTCTGTACGCCTTGGTATCATCTGGGGAGTATGCCTCAGGGCAGCAGAGGGGATGGGGGGGGGATGAGCTTTGGCAAAGAGATTGCAGAAGAATCTCTGGGATCCAGGCTGATCCTAGCCCCTCCCCCCCCCCACACTCACACACAAAAGCTTTGCTCTTTTCTTCCCCTCCCCCACGATGATCATATCCAGGTGAAGAGATTCAGTCAGAAAGTCCATCAGGGTAAATTTACAAACGGTTAAAGCTGGAGCTTTATACCCCAGAAGCTTGCTGCTTCGCTCCTTCGCATACTCACAAGGCACTTGCACACACATGCGCGGGCACACCCACATGCACACTCTTGGCACCCCAGAGGCTGAGCCAGGCCAGACGCATCTTTCCTTTGGCTTGGAGGAAACAGACAGGCTGTGACATGAATGAAATCTACCCAGCAAGGCTGCCTTTTCGCTCCGACCACGCAATCTCAGGCCAAACCGCCTGGAATACGTAACAAAGTTTTATTTCGCTTTTAGAGTCTCCAGTTACTCTTCTACCATTTCCTGTGGAAAATTGAAGCTTTGAAGTGTCTAGCTCAGGCTTTTGCAAACGGGGATCGCCAGCGCAACCCGGAAAACAAGCACCCTAGCACCACCCCATGGACATCCAGGACCCCAGGTTCAAACCCACCCGGCCCCTTCCAGTGGGGCGCGATGAGGGGATTTTAGAGCTCTAGAAAAAGGAAGCCTGTAGCTGATAACCCCTACCTCCGCCCTGGGTCCCTAGTGGCTCTCCTTCAGCCAAGTGACTGATGTAAATCACCTGCCAGAGCCTGGAATCCTTGGCCTTGCCCATCGCTACGCCACCCTCCACCCCACCTCCACCCTCCTGTATCCCCAGGACTGGGTTCAAGTACTCAGAAACTGTTCAGGAAAACTTGGAGCAATGCAGTGTCGACTCTTCACCACCACCACCTACATGAATACGTTTAGGCCCACCCAGCTCTATCCTTCCACCTTCGCTGCCGCCAGCCATGCCTTCCTAGCGCATCCACAGCGACCCCAGAGGGCCTGGGGCAAGCGAGAGAACTGCACGGCAGACAAGTGAACCTGCCTCCTCCAGATCTTAGCCCAACTCGTGGGCACTGGAATGTGCTCCCTTACAGATCACAACAGGGTTCTAGAAGCTTTGCACGAGACTCAAACGTCTCAAGCCCCATCCGAGTAAAACAACATACTAAATTAAATGTAAAATAAAAAAGGTGTTGGATTTTGCTCCTGTCCTGCGGGAGGCAGCCACCTCCTGGCCCTGCACAAAGGGGGCGGAACCCTGTGTGCTCTGGGAACATTACCATCAGTGTCAACCACGCAGATCCCAAGCTCAGGAGTGAATCTATGGGTTCCTGGCTGACTCCACTCTGGCCCCTGCCTCTAAGGCCATGGAGAGCGCGAGTGGCCGGAGAAACGCGGGAGATGGACAAGAGGCAAACTTGAGCCCGGAGTTGACGGAGCCACTTACCACTGGCGTTCTTCCCACAGATGAGGTGCTGGTAGGGCTGCAAGAGCCCCCAGATTTCCGAGTCGTTGTTGACCGTGTGCTCCAGGGTCTCCACGGTGAATTTGGGCGCTTCGTGAAGCGTGTGGTGGTGGTGGTGATGGTTGGCGGCGGCAGCAGCAGCGGTGGCTGTGGCTGGGGGGACTGCGGTCGCCGCTGTGGCTGGCGGGGCGCAACAACTACTGCCCCCGCTGGCGCTGCTAGCTGCGCTGCAAGGGCCACCGCTCGCCGCTCCCCCTCCCGGCGTCTCGCGCTCCTTATCCGCTGCAGGGGCTCCCGGGCCTGAGCCGGGGCCTGGGCCAGAACCGGAGCTGGAGCCAGGGCCAGGACCGCTACAGCTACGAGGTAGCCCGGAGGCCAACACCCGCGTGTAGATGTCCCGAAAGAGACTCTCCATACAGGCGGTCAGGTAGATGGCGGCATGCTCGTGGATGCGCAGCGCCACGCGGCTGTCCACCATCCAGCGGTACACGCGGCCCACGGAGAAGGTGAGGCCGCAGCGCGCCGACTTGCCACGGCCCAAGCGGTCGCCGCCAGCGCTGCTCATGTTATAGAGGGACAGCGCGGCCAGCGCGGCAGCTGTGCAGTGAGCCGCCAGGCCCCAGGACAGCACGATCTCCATGGCACTCTGGATCTCGTACTTGGTGCACTTGGCGAAGCGCAGGCTCAGACGCTGCGCCTCTTTAGCGATGCGCACCAGAGCCCGGCTTACCAGCATCGAGAGCTTGGCCAGCGCGTCCTTGGGCAGGCTGCCGGGGACCGCTGGGCCTGCCCGGGGATCCCGCGAGCGCAGCAGCAGCAACTCCAGTTCCTGGAGGGTCCAGGGGACCTCGTCGAGGTCCGGCAGCAACCGCGAGCAGTGCTGACCGGCGCAGTCCAGCCCCTCGGAGTCTTCCACCAGGGCAGTGTTGACGGTGTCAAAGCTGTTGTGCCGGCTGTGCATGGAGTCAGCTAAAGGCGGCCAGCAGCTCCCGCCATACGGGGACGCCGGGTGCGAGTCAGAACAGCACAGAGACAAGTTGGAGGAGCGCACCGAGTCCGCCGCGCCACCATAACCCGAGTCCAGCGTCAGATCTTCCAGCGTTCGCACCACCGGCTTCTTACCTCTCCTGGCCATCGCTGCGCCACTTCATGCTGCAGCCGCTGTGGAGCCGAGGGGAAGGAAAGGCAAGAATCTGTGGGCACCGGGGTCCTCGGGGACAGCGGGGCTCCTCGTCGCCTAGGCTCACTTTCCCACCTGGCGATGCCAGCAAGTGTCACTACTTTAGCCTGCCTCCCCGAGCCGTCACCACGGGAAAATACACGGCGGAACCTGAAGTCATCTTCTGGAGTCGGGGCCAGAGCTAGGGCGCACTGAGCCGCGAGCCAGGCCGGGAAGGAAGCTCCCGCCAGGACCCTCGCCTTTCATCCAAAATAAAAGTGTCAGGTCCTCTCCTCCCTGGGACCAGACGGATGCAGAAGCCTCCGAGCGCGGGCCACAGTGTTAATAGGACCTAGATAGCCCCAGATACGGCCGCCGCAGCTCAGCGGGCAGCGGGCTCCCCCGGCTCCGGGATCCGGGCCGCGGTTCTCTGAGCTCCCGCCCCGCACTAAAGCGCTGTAGCCAGGCGGCTGCAAAACCCTGCTGAGCTCCAGCAAACCAAGCAGTCAGAGGGCGGGCGCATGCAAAGCAGGGCCGTCGAAGAGCCAATGGAATCGGGGGATGCTAATTACTTACTTTTTTTTAAATACCTCCCTTCCGCGCGGCCCCGCCCCTCAGACACGCCCCCCGAGGCCTTGACCAGGGCTGCAGCTTGGAGTGAGCCGAGGCCTAGGTGGAAGCCTGGAGAAGAACAGCCATCCTGCAACTGTAGCTTCCCTAGTTCCCGCTTTCGGACTATCGACAAAATTTTCATTTATATCGTTATTTGTTCCACTCTGCAGTTCACAAAGTGTTTGCCCGAGGGTTACTTTCTGTTTTGGCATTTTAGATTTCTCTTTCCCTCCCACCATCCTATACAAGATGCATGTCTCTCCTCCCTCTTCAAGCACCCTGACTAATTCATTGTGGGTGCCGGGTGCCGGGTGCCGCTTCTCAGCCTGGGTTTGCTCCAGCGTGGAGGGAAATAAAACAGGAAAGTAGAGAGGGGGATACTGATAATTGCCACTGGGAAGCGAATCTCTAGTCATAAACCACCTGTCACGGGGACTTTCTAGGTTTGTTGGGCAGACAGGAATCTACACCTATCCTTAAGTTCCAGGGTTTTTGGGGGGTTGGGGGGGTGGGTGAGTGGTATGTGTGTGGGGGTCCTGGCCACTCTGTGGTTCTGGTGGACAATCTTCTAGACAGCACAGTCTTAAATTTGTGCAGATGGAGAATATTCTTTTCAACTAAAGAAAGATACAAAATGTATTTGTGAGCTTGCTGCATTTCTGTGTCTGACGGCATCATTGCTTGGCTATTTGTCTGTCCCCACCTACCTTAGAAGAAACCTTATTCATTCAAAGATCCCTACCTCCCTTACACAATCCTGTTCCTCTAAGAAGCCCACCCTGACCTCCCAAAACTATCCTGGGTGTTTCCACCACCCTGCCCTCTTTGATGGCTTCACCTTTCTGGGCCCTTATCACTTTGGGCTGCTACTAGCTATTTATTTATCTGGATCCCACACTGGGCTAGGGAGTTGTGGTAAATGTTATGAGTCAATGAGGGAAGGATATGATTTGAACTGCTGGTTTGAATGTTCAACTATGGCCAAAGGGATGTGAGAAGACACTCAACATCACTGGCTGTCAGGGAAACTGCAAATCAGAACCATAAGGAGCTGCTAGCTCATGCCTGTTAGGATAGCAATTATCAGAAAGTCAAAAGATTACAAGCATCAGCAAGGGTGTGGAGGAAAAAGAAGAGTGTACTCTATTGGTGAGAAGGGAAATTGATAGAGCCATTATGGAAAATAATGCCGAAGTTCATCAAAAAATTACTAATTAGAAGTACCATGTGATCCAATAATCCCACATCTGGATCTTTACCAAACAGAAACAAAGCTACTATTTAAAAGATCTATTTACTCCCCTCTCTCTGTTCATTGAAGCATAATTTGCAATAGCTAAGAGAGAATATTGTTCAGACTCCAAAAAGAAGGAAATCCCGTCATTTATAACAAATGGCTAATCTGGACAGTATCATCCTGCTAAGGGGAATGTCTCACTTATGTATGACTCTAAAAAGAATCACTCAGTAACACCAGAATGTCCGGTGGTAACTGGGTGCAGACAGGGGCGGGGAATTGTTCAGCACACAGACTTACAGTTACGGATGATTGAGTTCTACAGTTCTAGAGACATTACATACATACAGGGTGGCATCTAGAGTGAATGATGATGTATGTAGGAAGTTTTCTGTAAGTGTTCTTATCAGGCAGGGGAAAAGGCCACACGTATGGGTTGAGAGATATGTTAATTTTCTTGATTATGGTAATTATTCACAATACTTATATTAAATACCACATAGTACACGTTCAGTGTCTATCATCTCTGTTTGTCATTCATATCTCAATAAGGATGGGAGTGGAGCATGGGCAGCTGTGGACTACCTGCTGTTCATCCTGCATATCCCATGTCATCCTGCAATTTCTATCCGAATACACATCCATAGCAACACGTTCCCTTTCCTGTTCTCTAATATCAGAATCTTCCTAAAGTTTACCTCTTATATTGTCACACATAACAAAATCAAAAACAACAAGCAACTCACATTAAAAAAAAAAAGTGAGCTATTTTATTTATTTATTTACTCTCCCAAGTACCTAAAGTTTACTCTCATTACCTGGCTTTCAGGAGTCCTACACTATTCTAAAACTTTCTTTCTGTAATTTCACACACACACACACACACACACACACACACGGAGAGAGGGAGATAGACAGAGAGACAGAAACAGAGACAGACAGACAGACACAGACAGACAGACAGACAGACAGACAGAAGTAGAGGCAGAGAGACAGAAGCATAGGGGGCGCTCTCTCACACATAGATTGCACGCTCTGGGCTCTAGGTCGGTTCCCTCCTGCGGGCTGATATCCAAGCCAGCATGCTGTCTCTCCCATCCCCTGCCGCTCCTTTCGTGCAGATGTTCTTCTTCCCTCTTATCTTTCTTAAACCTCCTCTCTGTCTGTGAGATTCGGCTCCATTTAAGAGTGCTGCGATGTTTTCTTTTTCCGATGCCGCCTGCTCTTCTCCCAGGCAGGAGAAGGTATCCCCGTGCACAGGGCTCAGCGCTTGTTTTAAGCCCTTTTCATTTCTCTGCACGGTTTCCTGACCATCTTGTGTACCTCCAGACCATATGCTGAGGTGTTGAAAGCTTGTTGAGGACGTTGAGTGCTGGGTGGAGCACAGCAAGCAAAGACCTGAGGAGGCTTCGTGTATATGGAGGAAACTCACACAAAGCAACGCGTGGCACTGCGCGCTGATTCCTTCCCTCCTGTGGTGTGAAGTCAGCCTAGAAAGGCTGTCTTTGCCACTTTGCCAGCCATACTCCCCAAGCTCAGCAGTTCCGTCCATTTTCACCTTTTTTTAAAAAAAGATTTTATTTCTTTTATGTATATGAGTACACTGTGGGTGTCTTCAGACATACCAGAAGGAGGCATCGGATCCCATTATGGATGGTTGTGAACCACCGTGTGGTTTCTGGGATTTGAACTCAGGAGCTCTGGAAGAGCAGTCAGTGCTCTTAACCACTGAGCCTTCTCTCCAGCCCCCATTTTCACTTCTGTTTTCTTATCTCCAAGATGGCCTAGTCAACCTACCTTATAGAGTAGTGTAACTTAAATAAGGTTCCACATTTTGTAATAACCCTGAGCATATGTATTAGAAGGTTTTATACATGCCTTTTTTTTCACAGAACACTTATTGGAATCAGAAGAAAGGAAAACAGATGTTACTTATAAAATAAACCTATTTCAGTTAAAAGGCATTGCCATATCCTGCAGAAGTTTCATATGTACATTTGAGTCCTCCCCCTTCCAGGCAGCACACTCCTTAAGAGTTGGACCTCATCTAATGGTGGCCAGTACTGATGACCATATTTCATAGCACTGTGGATAAATGAAAGCCTAACTCCAAATGTTTCACAAAGGTAAAATCTTTTGTAATATCATCAAATGACCATGAACTATAGTTTGAATATGCTTAGACCAGGGAGTGTCGCTATTTGGAGGTGTGACCTTGTTGAAGTAGGTGTGGACTTGTTAGAGGAAGTGCATCACTGTGGAGGTGGGGCCTTGAGGTCTCCTAGTACTCAAGCTCCATCCAGTGTGGAAAGAGCCTCCTCCTGGCTGCCTTCAGATCGAGATATAGAACTCTCAGCTCCTCCAACACGACGTCCACCTGCCCACTGCCATGCTCCCCGCCATGATGATAATGGACTGAACCTCTGAACCTGTAAGCCAGCCCTAATTAAATATTTGTCCTTATAAGAGTTGCCTTGGTCATGGTGTCTCTTCACAGCAATGAAACCCTAAGACAGTGAGTGACAGAAAACACTGCCAAGAGTAAGCACACCGGCAGAGTGATAAAGGTCCCATAGGATTAGAAAATTCAGTGTACAAAAAGCAGAAAAGAGGAGAAGGATGAGGAGGAGAAAAAGGATAAATAAATTATTAAAAAGTGCTGCTTGACAGAGATAGCCAGTATTAACAGTTTGCATTGTCTTCTCTTTTACATTTTCCCTTGGCAGTTTTCTTTGGAGGGTGTGTGTCCTTGTATGTGAATATATCAACACAGTTGAAATTTGTATTAGTTACTTCTCGCTTGCAGTGATAAAACACTATGACCAAGGCAACTAACAGATGAGTTTATTTGGGTTTACAGTTCCACAGTATTTGAGTCCATGGTGTTATAGTCAAGGCAGCAGGCATCTGGAGCAGAGGCAGAGGACTCACATCTTAACCACAAGGTCAAGCAGAGAGCGGCGAACTTGAAATGGCACAAATCTTTAACGTCTCAAAGCCCACTTCCAGTGAGATACTTCCTCTTACAAGGCCACCTCCTGATCCTCCTCAGACCGTACCACCAATTCAGGAGCAAGAGTTCAAATATCTGAGCATCTCCTGGACATTCTCTTATAAGCCACCACAGGACTGTTCTGCACATCACTTTGAATTCTGATTTTTTTCCCAAACATTCCTTCAAATCTTATCCCTTCTCCCATGGTATTAAAATCCATGCTAAATATTTTAATACTTAAATATTTTACAGTTTTATAGCTAGAAAATGTTATATTGCATAAAAATGGAAAACACACAAAAAAATTGAAGACAACATTAGAGGATTGAAAGACCTCCATGTTTATGGGTTAGAAGCCAAAAGCTATTGCAAATTTGATGCAATTCCCATCAAGATTCCTGTGATATCCTTCACAAGGATTCAAACAACCCAGGCAATAAATGGGGTGAGGGGCCATGAAAGCAAGTGACTATTCTCAAAAGGTAAAACACAAACAGCCAATGAAAATATGAAGAAATGCTCAACCTCACTGGCCATCAGAGAAACGCAAATTAGAATCACATCAATATCCCATCTCATCTAGCTAGAGATGCGATCACCGAGAAAGCAAATGACAACAGGTGCTGGTACAGATGTAGGCAGAAGGGAATCCACTTACTCAGATAGTGGTGATGTAATGAATCAGTATCTGTGGAAATAAGTGTGGTGATTCCTCACAAAACTAAAACTAGATCTTCCATACGACTCCAAAGGACTCCAGGCCAGTACTTCAAAGAGTTACCTGCACATTGGTGTTTGTTGAACCACGATTCAGGACAGCCGAATTATGGAACTCATCTAGATGCTTAACAGCAGAGGAATAGGTAAAGAAAAAAACAATGTGGTATACATCCAAGAAGAATAAAGCTATATTGTTTGCAGAAAAGGGAATGCAACTGGAGATGATCATATTTAAAATGAACTAAGTTAGTTTCAGACAAGTATCATATGATTTCTCTCGAGTACAGCTCCTTGATTCCATGCGGACACACATGATCATGTATCTATATCTGACATGGGAGTAGAAGTACAACCGTCAAGGACAGCAAAGGGGCGTAGTGGGACTGTCGGGGAGAGAGACATAAGGGAAGGCGCCCAGTTCATGTTTTATGTGAAAGCATGTCCAGACATAGCACAGGACAGTCTACACTGAATATTTACAAAAATTAAAAATCCCATGGCTTGTTTTTACCTTGATACATTGATTTCCCACTTGGTTGTTTCTGCTCATTTATTCACTGCTGTGAGCAATTTGGGGATGGGCCATTTGCACCTATATAAGGCTTCAAAACGTCTCCTCTATATCTGCTATCTTTTAAGAAATGCAAATGTATAATACACATGCACTAAAGATTAAAGAGAAAGAAAAGTCATGATATTACATCTGTGAGATTAGTTGGCCTTCTGGAAACCAAACGTTTAGAAAGGTTTCCTATCAGTTACTCTTCTCATTGCTAAGACAAACTCCCTACAGTGAGGAAGGAAGGGCTTACCTTGTACCTTAGGGAGTTATTTCCCCATCTTGATGGGGGAAATCATGGCAGTAAGAACACTTGGTCTCACTGCATCCAGACTCGGGATGTAGAGAGAGAAACAGCAGCTGAGCTTCTGCTCACCTCCCTGACAGATATAACCAAGACAGGAATCTTGCTGGCTATGTGTCCTGCTATCGGGGTATCTTGGGGACTTGCTAGTGTGACTAGTGTGACTAGTGTGACTAGTGTGACTAGTGTGACTTGTTAGTGTGCATCAAACACACGGGCTCTGTGACTTTCCAAAAAGCATCACTCTGAGTGGTCCTTGCCTACTTTTCAAAAGCAACATACAATGCTTTAGATGATTCTGATTTAATGTAGTGTCTTAAGGTTTCTACTGCTGGGAAAAGACACCATGACCATGGCAACTCTTATAAAGATAATTTTAAAAAGTTTCAATCAGGGTTGGCTTATAGTTTCAGAAGTTTAGTCCTTTATCATCATAGCTGGAAACAAAGTGGTATGCAGGCAGATATGGTGCCAAAGAAGGAGCTGAGACTTCATCTTGACACCCAGGCAGCAGTACACTGAGTGTAGCTTGAGTATAGGGTACCTCAAAGCACACCCCAAGAGTGATGTGACATATGTCCTCCAACAAGGTCACACACACTCCAACAAGGCCATACCTCCTAAGAGTGCTACTCCCTATAGACAAGCATTTAGAGATATGAATCTATGGAGGCCATTCTTATTAAAGCCACCACACATAGGATTTTGGAAAACAACAAAAGTCTTTCAGTAAAGTAAGGTGGAATGAATATTAAGAAGCCGTGAAGAGTAACAATGGAGATCTTCACTTCTACAGCCTATCATATGCAAAGAAGTGTTTTAAATGAAGGCTTTGGAGAGTACACAAAGTGTGGCCACACATGTGAATTTACTTGCCTAAAAACGCTTAATGAATAACTAATACACAATATCCTAAGGGCTTTCTTGAAAGGATGAAAATGTTAGCTACAAACAGGTTCGGTGGATTTGTAGTGGTTTTTTTTTTTTAATTAAAATTTTTTATGCGATACCTTTTTTTTAAAATCATTTTCTTTCCCCTCCCCAATTCCTCCCAGGAGTTTTATTTATTCTAGTCGTGTCTCTGAGATTTTCTTCTTTAGATTTTTCTCGTTGTTTTTCTTCTTTTAAAGTCTAGCCAGGCATAGAGGTTCATGCCTTTAATCCCAGCATTCAGGAGGCAGATGAGTCTCTGTGAGTTCAAGGTCAGCTTGCTATACTAGTGAGTTCCAGGGTAGCCAAACCTGTCTCAAAACAAAACAAAAAATCGGAACACTTTTACAATAAACGGGTACCTTTTTTTTTTTTGGAAATCAGAGCCATAAAAGTATTTTCAATAGAAAACAAACTTATTCTCTGCTCATGATTCCCGTCAATCCAAGAACTAAGGAGCAACTTCACCCTTCAGTAGAAGCAGAAAAGCCTGTTGACTATCCTAGCCTTGACTACGCCTTGCCAAGCAGCCTCATCCATTGAGGCTCATCACATCTCTCCCAAGAATCTGCCACGCACATCTGTGCCAAGCAACACCACTTGCGTTTAGAGCCTGGTTCTGCTACTTACTCAAGCAGGCTCTAGCCCCAAGCAAGTTCCTCCGCCTTGTCGTGTCTAAGTGTGCCTTCCTTCTTCACCATTAATTGAGGCTGAAAGCACAACGTTCCTTCAAAGCTCAGAAGCCAGGTTTGAAAGGTAGAGTCAGTGCGCAGATCAGTTCTCTAACTGCAGAGGGTGAGTGAGCAGACTGCAGAAGTGACACAGCTTGGGGGACAGGCCCTGATTTGGGCTGCAGACATCCGGGCACTTTCCCTGCCAGAAGAGAGGTGGTCGCCCAGGAGGACCGTGACCCCCCAGAGAAGGTGAGAGAGCCATCTTGTCTCCCTGGTCCCTCTGAGACCAGTGCGCGCAGATCAGCTCGCGGACTGGAGAGGATGATTGAGCAGACTACAGAAGCAACACAGCTTCTGGGACAGACCCCCCATTTCAGGCTCCAGACATCTGGGCACCTTCCCCGCCAGAGGAGAGGTGGCTGCCCAGGAGGGCTGTGACCCCCCAGAGCAGGTGAGAGAGCCATCTTGTGTCTTGGGTTCCTCGAAGACCAGTCTGTGCAGGTGAGCGCACAGACTGCAGAGGCAACCCATCTTCTGGAACAGGCCCTGTTTCAGGCCTTCATCTTCAGCCAAGAGGCAGGTCTGAAGGCCAGACCTCTATGCACCTTCCCAGCAAGAGGAAAGCTTGCCTGAAGAGAGTATTCTGACCACTGAGACTTAGAGGAGAGCTAGACTCCCAGGACAGCTGACAGAGGCTAACAGAATCACAGGAGGTACAGGGTCCAGCCAGAGACAACTATAGCAACTAACACCAGAGATTACCAAATGGCGAAAGGCAAACGTAAGAATTTTACCAAAAGAAACCAAGACTGTACACCATCATCAGAACCCAGCACTCCCACCTCAACCAGTCCTGCTTACTCCAAAACACCCGAAAAGCAAGATTTGGATCCAAATCATATCTCACGATGCTGGTAGAGGACCTTTAAGAAGGGCATTTAAAACTCACTTAAAGAAATACAGGCGAACACTGCTAAACAGGTAGAAGCCCTTAAAGAATCACAGGAAAACACTGCTTAAAGAGGTAGAAGTCCTTAAAGAGGAAACACAAAAATCCCTTAAAGAATTACAAGAAAACACAACCAAACAGGTGATGGAATTGAACAAAACCATCCAAGACCTAAAAAGGGAAGTAGAAACAATAAAGAAAACCCAAAGTGAGACAACTCTGGAGATAGAAACCCTAGGAAAGAAATCAGGAACCATAGATGTGAGCATCAGCAACAGAATACAAGAGATGGAAGAGAGAATCTCAGGTGAACATGGGCACAACAATCAAAGAAAATGCAAAATGCAAAAAGATCCTAACTCAAAACATCCAGGAAATGCAGGACACAATGAGAAGACCAAACGTACAGATAATAAGGGTAGATGAAAATGAAGATTTTCAACTTAAAGGGCCAGCAAATCTCTTCAACAAAATTATAGAAGAAAACTTCCCAAACCTAAAGAAAGAGATGCCCATGAACATACAAGAAGCCTACAGAACTCCAAATAGACTGGACCAGAAAATAAATTCCTCCTGATACATAATAATCAGAACAACAAATGCACTAAATAAAGACAGAATATTAAAAGCAGTAAGGGAAAAAGGTCAAGTAACATATAAAGGCAGGCCTATTAGAATTACACCGAACTTCTCACCAGAGACTATGAAAGCCAGAAGATCCTGGACAGATGTCATACAGACCTTAAGAGAACACAAATGCCAGCCCAGGCTGCTATACCCAGCAAAACTCTCAATTAGCATAGATGGAGAAACCAAAGTATTCCATGACAAAACCAAATTCACACAATACCTTTCCACAAATCCAGCCTTTCAAAGGATAAAAAAGGGAAAACACCAACACCAGGATGGAAACTACACACTAGAAAAAGCAAGAAAGTAATCCTTCAACAAACCCAAAAGAAGACAGCTACAAGAACAGAATCCCAACTTTAACAGCAAAAATAACAGGAAGCAACAATTATGTTTCTTTAATTTCTCTTAGCATCAATGGACTCAATTTCCCAATAAAAAGACATAGACTCATAGGCTGGCTACAGCACCCCATTCTCACCAATGGACAGATCCTGGAAACAGAAACTAAACAGAGACACATAGACACTAACAGAAGTTATGAAACAAATGGATTTAATAGATATCTACAGAACATTTTATCCTAAAACAAAAGGATATACCTTCTTCTCAGCACCACATGGTACCTCCTCCAAAAGTGACCATATAATCGGTCACAAAATAGACCTCAACAGATACAAAAATATTGAAATTATCCCATGCATCCTATCAGATCACCATGGACTAAGGCTGATCTTCAATAACAGCATAAATAATAGAAAGTCAGCATTCACGTGGAAACTGAACAACACTCTACTCAATGATACCTTGGTCAAGGAAAAAATAAAGAAATTAAAGACTTTTTAGAGTTTAATGAAAATGAAGCCACAACAAAACCAAACTTATGGGATACAATGAAGGCAGTCCTAAGAGGAAAACTTATAGCCCTGAGTGCCTCCAAAAAGAAACTAGAGAGAGTATACACTAGCAGCCTGACAGCATACCTAGAAGCTCTAGAACGAAAGGAAGCAAATTCACCCAAGAGAAGTAGACAGCAGGAAATAATCAAACTCAGGGCTGAAATCAACCAAGTAAAAACAAAAAGAACTATTCAAAGAATCAACCAAACCAGGAGCTGGTTCTTTGAGAAATTCAACAAGATAGATAAACCCTTAGCCAGACTAACTAGAGGGCACAGGGACAGTATTCTAATTAACAAAATCAGAAATGAAAAAGGAGACATAACAACAGAACCTGAGGAAATCCAAAACATCATCAGATCCTACTACAAAAGGTTATACTCAACAAAACTGGAAAACCTGGATTAAATGGACAACTTCCTAGACAGATACCAGGTACCAAAGTTAAATCAGGATCAGATTAACAATCTAAACAGTCCCATTTTCCCTAAAGAAATAGAAGCAGTCATCAATAGTCTCCCAACCAAAAAAAGCCCCGGATCAGATGGGTTTAGTGCAGAGTTCTATCAGACCTTCAAAGAAGACCTTATTCCAACTCTCCTCAAACTATTCAACAAAATAGAAACAGAAGGTACTCTTCCCAATTCATTCGATGAAGCCACATTTACTCTGATACCTAAACCACACAAATATCCAACAAAGAAAGAGAACTTCAGACCAATTTCTCTTATGAATATCGATGCAAAAATACTCAATAAAAACCTTCCCAAACTGAATCCAAGAACACTTCAAAAACGATCATCCATCATGACCAAGTAGGCTTCATCCCAGTGATGCAGGGATGGTTTAATATATGGAAATCCATCAATGTAATCCACTATATAAACAAATTCAAAGACAAAAACTACATGATCATCTCGTTAGATGCTGAGAAAGCATTTGACAAAATCCAACACCCATTCCTGATAAAAGTCTTGGAAAGATCAGGAATTCAAGGCCCACACCTAAACATAATAAAAGCAATCTACAGCAAACCAGTAGCCAACATCAAACTAAATGGAGAGAAATTTGAAGCAATCCCACTAAAATCAGGGACTAGACAAGGATGCCCACTTTCTACTTACCTATTCAATATAGTACTTGAGGTCCTAGCCAGAGCAATTTGATAACAAAAGGAGAGCAAGAGGATACAAATTGTAAAAGAAGAAGTCAAAATATCACTATTTGCGGATGATATGATAGTATATATAAGTGACCCTAAAAATTCCACCAGAGAACTAAACCTGATAAACAGCTTCAGTGCAGTAGCTGGATACAAAATTAACTCAAACAAATCAATGGCCTTTCTCTACAGAAAGGATAAATAGGCTGAGAAAGAAATTCGGGAAACAACACCCTTCACAATAGTCACAAATAATATAAAATACCTTGGTGTGATTAACTAAGGAAGTAAAAAATCTGTATAAGAACTTCAAGTCTCTGAAGAAAAAAATTGAAGAAGATATCAGAAGATAGAAAGATCTCCCATGCTCATGGATTGGCAGGATTAATATAGTCAAAATGGCTATCCTGCCGAAAGCAATCTACAGATTCAATGCAATCCCCATCAAAATTCCAACTCAATTCTTCACTGAGTTAGAAAGGGCAATTTGCAAATTCATCTGGAATAATAAAAAACCTAGAATTGCAGAAACTATTCTCAACAATAAAAGAACCTCTGGTGGATTTACCATCCCTGACCTCAAGTTATACTACAAAGCAATTGTGATAAAAACTGCATGGTACTGGTACAGCGACAGACAGGTAGATCAATGGAATAAAATTGAAGACCCAGAAATGAATCCACACACTTATGGTCACTTGAACTTTGACAAGGGAGCTAAAACCATCCAGTGGAAAAAAGACAGCATTTTCAACAAATGGTGCTGGCACAACTGGCGGTTATCATGTAGAAGAATGCGAATTGACCCATTATTATCTCCTTGTACAAAGCTCAAGTCTAAGTGGATCAAAGACCTCCACATAAAACCAGAGACACTGAAATTTATAGAAGAGAAAGTGGGGAAAAGCCTCAAAGATATGCGCACTGGGGAAAAATTCCTAAACAGAACAACAATGGCTTGTGATGTAAGATCAAGAATTGACAAATGGGACCTCATAAAATTGCAAAGCTTCTGTAAGACAAAAGACACTGTCAATAAGACAAAAAGGTCACCAACAGATTGGGAAAGGATTTTTACCAATCCTAAATCTGATAGGG
>LR750128.1:837650-903326 GCA_902729485.2 Mus minutoides
CCCTGGCTTGCTCAGCCTGCTCTCTTATAGAACCCAAGACTGCCAGCCCAGAGATGGTCCCACCCCCAAGGGGCCCTTGATCACTAATTGAGAAAATGCCTCACAGCTAGATCTCATGGAGGCATTTTCCCAACTGAAGCTCCTTTCTCTGTGATAACCCCAGCTGTGTCAAGTTGACACAAACCTAGCCAGTACAGGGACTAATATCCAATATATACAAAGAGCTCAAGAAGCTGGACTCCAGAAATTCAAATAACCCCATTAAAAATGGGGTACAGAGCTAAACAAAGAATTCTCAAGTGAGGAATACCGAAGGGCTGAGAAGCACCTGAAAATATGTTCAACATCTTTAATCATCAGGGAAATGCAAATCAAAACAACCTTGAGATTCCACCTCACTCCAGTCAGAATGGCTAAGATCAAAAATTCAGGTGACAGCAGATGCTGGCAAGGATGTGGACAAAGAGGAACACTTCTCCATTGTTGGTGGGATTGCAAGCTTCTACAACCACTCTGGAAGTAAGTCTGGTGGTTCCTCAGAAAACTGGACATAGTACTACCAGAGGATCCAGCAATACCTCTCTGGGCATATACCCAGAAGATGTTCCAACTGGTAATAAGGACACATGCTCCACTATGTTCATAACAGCCTTATTTATAATAACCAGAAGCTAGAAAGAACCCATATGTCCCTCAACAGAGGAATGGATACAGAAAATGTGGTACATTTACTCAATGGAGTACTACTCAACTATTAAAAACAGTGAATATGAAATTCTTGGGCAAATGGATGTATCTGGAGGATATCATCCTTAGTGAGGAAACCCAATCACAAAAGAAGTCACTTGATATGTATTCACTGAAAAGTGGATATTAGCCCATAAACTTAGAATACCCAAGATACAATTTGCAAAACATAAGAAAATCAAGAACGAAGACCAAAGTGTGGATACTTCATTCCTCCTTAAAATAGGGAACAAAACACCTATGGAAGGAGTTACAGAGACAAAGTTTGGAGCTAAGAGGAAAGGATGGACCATCCAGAGTTTGCCCCACCCAAGGATCCATCCCATAATCAGCCACCAAACCCAGATACTATTGCATATGCCAGCAAGATTTTGCTGAAAGAACCCTGATATAGCTATCTCGAGAGAGGCTATGCCAGTGCCTGGCAAATACAGAAGTGGATGCTCACAGTCATCTATAAGATGGAACACAGGGCTCCCAACGGAGGAGCTAAAGAAAGTACCCAAGGAGCTGAAGGGGTCTTTAACCCTATAGGTAGAACAATATGAACTAATCAGTACCCTCAGAGCTCGTGTCTCTAGTTGCATATGTAGCAGAAGATGGCCTAGTTGGCCATCATCAGGAAGCGAGGCCCCTTGGTCTTGCAAACTTTATATGCCCCAGTACAGGGGAACACTAGGGCCAAGAAGTGGGAGTGGGTGGGTAGGGGAGTAGTGTGGGGGGGGGGAGGGTAAGGGTACTTTCGGGATAGCATTTGAAATGTAAATAAAGAAAATATCTAATAAAAAAATAAAAAGTCAAAAAAATAATAAAAGGCAGGGTCAGGACTCTCAGGTCTGACGTTAGCTGCTGGCTCTGCTCTTGCAGTCAGATGGTAGCCTGAGGTTGCTGGGGTGTGGCCGTAAGCTCCACCCATCTCTGTTTTTTCCTGGACTCCCACAGGTTAGCCCTGCCTGGTCTCTGAAGGGGTTGGAGAATCTGGGAAAGGAAGTTCCCTGTGACTCAGGTGGGCAAGGCAGAAGAGTGGAAGAGCCGGAATGAGCGAGCCTTCAGCCCAGGAAGATGAGCCATTCAGAGGTAATTATGGGACTGTAAACTGTGTGTTTCTTTTATGGTGAGTCGCAGTGCAACACCACACATTTTCAGAGGTGACTTTTCACCTGTGTTTTCCCATCGTTTCTGGTATCCTTACTCTGCACACAGTTCCCCAGAAGCCCCATAATGAGCCTCATTTTCCTCAGATGCTGGTAGGATCCTCTTTCTAAACCAACTCTCATCAGTATCAGAAAGGAATACTGCTTGTCTCTGTCCAACTTCATTATCTTCCGTCCTGTTCAGGTTCCCTCACTCGCTTGTTACAACTCATTACAGCTTCTTATGCATAGGGAGCATCTTTACCCACAGGGTCCCTTTGGTACTAAATACTAGCACTTAAAAATTAAATGTGCCTTTGTAACTCTCTTACAAGTCTTTCAGGATCTAGCTAACCGCACTCCTGTCCTGCCTACGGGGCTGGTTCCTCGGTTTGCACTGCTTCTTTGAAGCCTTGAAGATGCACCTCCATGACAGTCCTTGGCAGTAATTGCTAGCTATAGGCAATATCAGTAGCAACAGCCACTGCTCTGTAGTTGCCTTTTGCATTTTTCTCTGTGTAACAAAACAGTGTTTATAAATGTTAGACTCAAGGTCATGGAGATCCAGGTTTAAATACTTACAGTGTGGGGTTTTTTTTTCAGATGTATTTCTAACCTATGAATTTGTATTTACTAAATACATATACAAACATATTTCTTTTGTAATACAGGAGGTTGGACACAGGATCTTGGGCATGCTGGTTGGGCATGCACTGAGCAATATTTCCACCCCATCTGTTAATGTTTTTCCTGTTGGGAAGATCATAACACCAGCTAACCTGATAGGATTGTGGGGATAGAAGATAATGCATGTAAGGACTGAGGAAAGTGCCCGGTACATTGAAAAGTTCCAACAAACGCAACTGTGGTGGACTGAATGAGAAATGTCCTTAAGAGGTCCATGTATTTGAACACTTGGTAGCACAGTTTGGGGGAGTTTATGGAACCTTTCGACAATAGGACCTTGATGGAGGAAGTATGTCAGTTAATGGAACTTGAGGGTTTATAGCCTCAGCTCACTCCTGTTCTCTCCCTCCTCTCCTCCCTCCTCCACTTCCTGTGTGCATTTGAAATGAGATCACCTGTGTGTGCACCTATTTCTGCCCCCTGCCATCCATAATGACATGATGAACAGCGAGCCAAGAACCTTCCTTAAGTGGCTTTTGGCTGTGTGTGTGTGCTCACATGAGCTTCTGCATGTGCCAGTGGAGACTAGATGCCAACGTATTCTTCCTCCATTACACCCCAGCTTATTTTCGAGAGAGGATTTCTCATAAAATCTAGAGGTCACCAGTTAGCTAGACTGGCTGACCATTGAGCTCTAGGGAGCTGCCCATCTCTGTCTGGCAACACTGGAGTTATGAATGTGTGCCATTGTGCCTGACTTTTCTCTGGGTGCTGGGGATCTGAGCAAGTCTACATGCTTGTGTGGTAGCTTTCTATTCTTGGTTGTCATGAGCTAGCGATAGAATTTCAACCTATATAGCTCCTTCTCCATCACACGCATCATAGGTAATTCCCCATGGCTCATCATTGTCCTTGCCTTATACTTATTTACTTGTTTTATAACATGAATTTTTGTTTTCTCCTAGTTAAGTTTGTCAGTTCTTCCCTTGAAAGGTCGGTACAATTAGAAAGGTCTACCCTCTTTCCAAGAGTAAAATATTGTCCAGTATTTTATATTCTCTTACATTTTCATGCTTAACCTCAAAATATTTAATTCATCCCGATTTCTCCTTACCTTGGCCAACATCAACACCACTTGATTTCTAAATCAGACTTTAAATGTCTTCCAAGGATATAGAAGGGACATCTTCAGTTGGAGAATGTATTGGTCAGTCTCCTCTTAACTGGTAGAATATGTACTTTTGCATATATTGTGTTATATATTTTACTAGCGTGACTTTATTAAACTTATTAGAGTGACTTAGAGTATGGTCCAGCTAGTCCAACAATGGCTGTCTACCAATGGAAACTCCAAGGATCCAGTTGTTCTTCAGTCCATGAGGCTGAATGTCTCTGCTGGTCTTCAGCGTGCACTGGAATCCTGAAGAAGCAGGCGCTAATGCCAGGGAAGGAATGGACTTGCCAGCAAGAGTGAGGGCAAGCAGGCAAAGGGCAAATGCTCCTACTTCAAGTGATTTAATTAAGAAAAATCCCTCACACGTGTATCCAGCCACTTGGGTTTTAGTGAATTTCAGATGTAGTCAAGGTGACTACCAAGAATAGCCATCATAGGGAAGTTGGTCCATTTACTGTTTTATTACATCTGGAACATCACATGAATTCCTCAGGGGCAATCCTCCAAATGTAAAATAGGGATGCCAGTTCAACTGCCTCATAGGCAAGGTACCTGGTGACTTTCCAAAAGAGGTAGGAGAAACTTGATCCCGATTAGGCCAGAAAGATGAAATCTGGGTTCTCCCACATGCTTTCCCCTGCAGGCTACTGTGGGGGCGGGGAGAGCAGTGGTAATCAAGGAAAAAAAAGCATGCCAAAAATTCATTTTCTTTGGAACACCTTTCCAGAGTTTTGTTTGTTCCAGCATCCTTTAAACATTTTAAATACGGTCCAGTGAAGTGTTTCAGGTGCTATTTCAAAACGGATTATGTTCCCTGTCCTTGAGGACAATGCGTTGCTTCAAGAGGCAAGGCTGTGATTTTAAAGCTCACCAACTCCATTCTTCCTCTCCTTCACTCTTTGCCTAAACATTGTGGCTGAAACCATTAGTCACAAAAAGAAGCAATTAACATGTCTCTAAATACACTTCAGGACAAGCACAGCAGCCCTACAGCCAGAGACTCCATTCTAGTGCTTGTAGGACCTGCCCACAAAGCAGAGAACCAGCCATCGTTTGCTAAATAAATTCGTGGGAGTGTGCCTGGGGACCAGGGAAAGAGGAATAGTTATCATGTACATAATAAATGGGGGAGAGGCATGCTATGAAATTTTATAGGGAAACCAAAGTCTTTACAATCACAACTTTGATCATTTTTTTTGTTTGTTTAACTTATAGAGAATTTTCCATTGTGTGTTCCACAGAACATTAGCCCTATGAAATGGAAAGCAAACAGAATCTTGAAAGTTTGTGAGTCACTGAATACTCTCTCCCATTTTTTTTGGAGATTCATGGTAAGCATTTGCTCCTGGAAGCCCCTGTTTAGGGGGCTGGTGAAATGGCTTAGGGGTAAAGACACTTGACAATTTGAGTTTAGTCTCTAAGATCCATATGGTAAGAGCAGAAGAAAATTGACTCCCACAAGTTGTTCTGTGGCCTCCACATTCACACTATGGAATGCTCTTCTACACACACACACACACACACACACACATACACACACCATAATGAAAAAGTAAGGTCCCTGTTTATTTTGGCAGCTTGGAAACATGTTTTATATTAGTTAACTCCATAAGGGTAGAAATTAGGTTTTTTAATATTTTCTTTTATTTTCCATTATGTATATATGTGTCTGCCTACATGTGGCTTTGTACATGTGAGTACAGTTCAGTGGCTGAGGAAGCCAGAAGAGAATATCAGATCCCCTGGAGCTGGAGTTACAGGTGGTTGTGAACCATCCCATGTGGGTGCTGAGAATTAAATGCAGGCCCCCTGAACAGTGGCTCTGTACCACTGAGCCTTCTCTCCAGCCCCACCAGAAGTAAGTTCTAGTTTGATTACCCACAATAGTAGCTTTGGAGCCTCACAGACTTGCATATTTATTGATTAGATGAAAGAATATACTAGTTACCTATTGCTGTATAAAGTATTATTACAAGATTTCGTGCCTTAAAACAGCAAACGTTATCTTACAGGTTGTAAGCACGGAGTAGTTGGAAATCTCCTTCAGAATCCCATGGACTTGTAAAACAAGAGGGTTGGCTGAACCGCTGAGTCTTCAAATCTCATTTCAGGAGATCCACTTGAGAGACCACCCAGATAGCTGTTGGTTGGAGGCTTTGATGCCTTGTTATAAGAACAGTCCCCAAGCTGATTACAAGTTCATAGCAGCAAGGGTATAGGGGACTTTTTGGATAGCATTTGAAATGTAAATGAAGAAAATATCTAATAAAAAAAACAAGTTTGTAGCAGCAGAACAATTAAGACACAGTTCTTGCGGTGATGCATATTTATTGAAAAAAAAAACAAATGTTTAAGTGCCTGGCAGCACCCCTTAAAGAGGTCAGAGGTCAGAGGTCAGCCCTTTTAGAATACAACACTTTGCCACAGACCCACTGTTGATGGGCAGTGCAGAAGTCAAGTGGAAAGGAAGAGGAAGAATTTGGTCATCTGTGTGACCTCCTGGCTGATTAGCATGAGTCCTCTTTCGTGTGCTTCTCGGAGAAGGAACTATACGTGGCCAATGGAATAGTTGTACCAAGACTCCCGAATTTTGAATGAATGGCATGAAATGCAGACCCAGTGAGCAAATATTCAGGGTCGAGGTGATATTGCAGATTTGGAGTCACCAAAGAAGACCTCACACTTCTCTTTTGGAATGCTTAGTAGAATTCAGTGCTTCCCTAAGAGATCAGGCATAGTCGAGTGGCATGGTCAGTTAGTAAACCGTGAGCAAGATGAAGCATGCCTTGCATGAGAAATTTTAAGAGCTAATGTGCATGTAGCCTGATGCCTTTCTTTCTTCCAACTTCTGGGATTAAGGAGCATTAAATTGAGTTGGAGCTTAGGGCCTTTAGCAACGCTGAGGTCAGGACAAATAAATAGGAGATAAAGGAGAGCGAAAAGCCAGCCTCTGTCATCCAAGACATTGCAATGCAGGCACTGTTTGCCACTACAGAACAACGTGGCTGATATAGTAAGTAGTTCTGCAGTAAATAGCAACACTCAGTGCCCAAGAGTGGAGACTGGGTATACAGAAGTGTGTAGGCAGAGGTGGCAGCTTATCAGTCATGGCTTTGGTTGTGTGTTTGCTGGGTCACCTCTCTTGGTTCCTGTGATGGTTTGTATATGTTTGGGCCAGGGAGTGGCAATATCAGGAGGTGTGGCCTTGTTGGAGTAGGTGTGTCACAGTGGGTGTGGGCTATAATGCCCTAGTCCTAGCAGCCTTCAGATAAAGATGTAGAACTCCCAGCTCCTCCTGCACCATGCCTGACTAGATGCAGCTAATGCTCCCACTTGATGATAATGGACTGAACCTCTGAACCTGTACGATAGCCACAATTAAATGTTGTTAAGAGTTGCCTTGGTCATGGTGTCTGTTCACAGCAGTAAAACCCTAACTAAGACAGATTCTATGTTACAAAGTTGGCGGTATCTCTATTCCACCAGTACTTGCTGAAGTCACACAGGGTAGGAAGCTGTTGCTTGTGACCCAGAACTCTCCTAATATTAAGTCTGTTTCATCCGACGGGAATCTATTGATCCCAGCATGCTCATTATTCTCCTACCCACAGGCAGTGCAGTCATGTTTAATATTAGAACTCAATAATGAATAAGAGATACTCCTAATCTCAAGTAATTTGCAATCTCATTAGACAAATGATATGCATACAAATGAAGTTGGTCTTGAAAATTAGAATAAACAGGCACATGCGTGTTCTTCACCTACCAGCTTTCAGAAGAAAAAAAAATCCAGATAAAAGCATAGGGTATACATTTTAATTTCTCTGTGCTTCTCTTCACTTCCCCCAAGACAAAGTCTTAATTTGAATGATACTTTCTCAACACAGTAATAAGGACCATGCCTGGAAGCACTAAGTATTGAGTTGTCGAATAACTAAAGGCATGAATTTGATCAAGGGCACATAGGCTTTGGAATCAGTGGCCAAGAATTTGAGTCTTGCTCTACCAATTCTTAGCTCCTCGAAGTTTCTATTAATTCAGCAGACGGAGGCCACAGCACGGCCACCATCCATCCTTTCAAAGGAAGCACTGGAGGAAGTGAGCGGATGCTGTGTGGCTCAGCCTCAGGAAGGATACAGCCAATAGAACATACAGCTACCTGGTGTGCACAGGCTCCCCAGAATCTCTGTCATCTCATCTATTACTTTCTAGGGACACCGTCGTCTGGCATTTCCAATAGGTTGCATATACTGCTAGGGGCTGAGAACTAATCCTGAGGTGCACGCGCCTTGTGAGAAGTGAAGCTTGGGGAACTGAGTCTGTATTACAGAAGAAGTCTGGCCTGGCCATTGCTAGAGCCTAGCAGGGCAGTCCTTTGTGCTTTTCCATCATCTTGAGAGTTCCCCAAGTCCCTCCTCTACACTTATTTCAGAAAACAAAACCAGAGGCTCAAGGTGGCAGATGCTGTAAGTCAACTGCCCAGAGTCCATTTTTTTCTTTCTCTACTGATAGATTTTTGAGTTTCTTAAGAGTGGAACAGCCTGCTACTGTAAGACTCTATTTCCTAATGTCTCCTGGAACCGGCTGACCAGGCAACTCACTTCTGGCAAAAGGTGTGTAGAAATGTGTGGGGGCATGAGCAAAGAGGTCCTCTATAGCCATGTAGGTGGGACCTCTGTCTTCTTAGACACTACTTTGTTTTAGGAGTTTCTAGACCACAATGGGAAGTCCAGAGGTGAAGTGAAGTTCACTTGCTTGCAGGAACCCCTTGGGGAGAAAGAAACACATCAACTGGAAGGCTGGAGGACCCAGGAACCTAGTGGGAAGTCATATCAGCCCCCCCAAAAGCTACTACTGTTTGACATTTCAGTTGTATGGGAAATTCCAAACATTTTATATAATATTGGTCTAATCAACATTGACTCAAACTCTCCTATGAGCATGGCACTATTCCCCATAGCGAGGGTAGGACAGAGGACAACAGACAAGTAAATTACTTTGGAGGTAGAAGTACAAAACTGAGATGGCAAATGAGCGTTGTGTTACTGAAAAGGAGAAGCGTAAAGTGTACAGGAGGACAGAGACTCAGAGAGTGGGATGCAATGCGAAAGGAGGGATCAGGAACACCTCTGGTGAAAAGAGAGTAAGGGAATGAGTCATAAAGGGAAGATGGCTCCAGCTGAGGACCAGCCAGTGTCTAGGCCAGCGGGAAGGATGTGTCGTGAGGTTAGAGGAACCGGGAAGAGTCTCAGGCGATGCAGCAAAGGATGAGGCAGGGTGAGAGCAAGAAGTGAGGTAGAGAGGATTGTGTAAGGCAGGGACCAGCAAGCTTCTATAATAAGACAACGAACGGTCTGGGCTGCTGTAGCTGCCCAGACAGCTAGAGAGGAGACCTAGGTCATGTATGTACAAATGAGTATGGCCATGTGCCCAGACTTTATTTACAAAGCAGGTTGGCAGACAGGGTGACTTGGCTGGAGAGCTATATCTTGGAGATCTGCTAAGGTTTGGGTATTGAGCCCTGGTGTGCCAATATGGAAAGGTGGTGTGGAACCCTTAAGAATCCGAGTGCAAGGTCACTCACGGACGGCACTGGCGTTGGGAGAAATGAATGTAGGTCTAGTGGATACTGCTTAGTATTCCTGAGAAAGTTGTTACAAAGGGGCAAGCCAGCCATTCCCTGTTCTGCCGGCTTCTGTCTGACAAGGAATCCTTCTGCGTGCAGTCTACATGCGCTGCATCCTGAAAGGCCCTCACCAGAACCAGTGTCAGGCTCTCTAGGTTTTTCCACTCGAGCTAAATAACCCTCGTTAACTTATAAGTTATCCAGAATTGGAAGTTTTGTTATGCCAACAGAAAATGGGCTAAGACAAAAATGTCTCTAAATTATCGGTATAAAGACTTTGTCGTTTTCCGGAAGTAATCGGCTAGCTTTGGGAAGACTTTGACCCTAGTGACACAATAGGAATCGCATCCTGAGAGGATCCCTTTGGATGTATGAAAGAGAACAGAAAATAAAAACTGGAGAGTGAGGAAGCCACAGTGGAAAACAACTGAGGAGGAGGTTAGGGCCACCACAATATCCAAGGTCACTCCATACAATATCCAAGGTCACTCTATACAATATCCAAGGTCACGCCATACAAACTATCTCACTGGCTTCCGACTGCTGAGAGGATACGATGTTGTTACTCAAACAATGTACTCAATCCTCCACAGCTCATATGTGGCTAGGGTTAACTACCTCCCTTCCAAAAGGACAGTGAGCAATACAGGATACCAACATGCACGCACACGCACACACACACACACACACACACACACACACACACACACACACACACATCAGCCAAGCTCAAGGTCAAGTAAATAACTGGAAGAATAAGACCTGGATGGGGTTATTCCGTTGGCTTCATAATAGAGCAAATTCATTACCAATGCTGAGATTACAGGGATCTGGGGGTCAAGAATGAGCTTCTTTGTAGAGCAACCATGTCTACTACAGGAGTAGCCAAGACAGAGATGCTTCATGGCCATCTGGTGGAGAACTTGGCTGAGGAATGTGATGGAAAGAGAAGATTGACAGACTCCATTTTCATGTTCCAGTTACTGTTGGCAGCTCCCACTGTAGGTGCTATTCATTGCCTTTGTTCTGCCAAGTCTAAAGAGAAAGGTCCTCCAGGTGGGTGGACCTTGAACCTGGCCCAGGACGAACTGACGCTAATCATGAAGTCCTCACTTCCATGTGTTGGTGTTGTAGCCACAAGGCGTGGCTGTTCTGCAGGAAGTGTAATTTTTTTGGTTTTTTTGTGCAAGTTTTTGCAGAGGGATGCAGCCCTTTGCCGGGCTCTAAAACCCATCACTGGCACATTACACAGTCACTGAGCAGGGCAGAAAACCTAACAATTCCAAGAACACAGGGGACAAGCACGTAGGTGAGTAAGAATTTGCTTCTGGAAAGAAAAAGTGAAGTCTAGGGGAAGAAACACACTCCGTTTTGGTTATGTGGTACACCCACAATCCTGGAAAGGAAACAGTATCTAATCATATCAAAACCACTCTGGACTGTTCAGGCTGGGATCCCTGCAGCAAGCAACAATGAGGATCTCACCGGGGGCCAAGCAGCTGGCACCAAATCACAGGAAATCAGAGCACACACAAAACACTTTGGCCTGGGCTGACACAATATTTTAACCCCCAAACTGGTCTCTTTGTGACTGTCAGCTAATAATAGCCCATGATGTGTACGGATCACAGTATATGGCAGGCACTGCTCCAGCACACCATAGAGAATTTCATTGCATCCAGCAAATCTGTGCTGGAATAATCACCCCCCACACCCCCAGTTACCAATGGGGAAATGGGGGAAACATAAAAGTTGAGCAAATTGATAACCATACACAGATATGAAATTATGAAACTAGTATTTTGAATCTATAGCCAACTCTTTTTTCTGGTATGATTTTTCCTCTTCTTCAAGACTCTTGTAATTGCCCCATTTTTTTTTTTTTTAAAAGCATAAATAATAAAAGGACAGGCAGCACTGCAGCTCTGTGGACAGTCTCTGTTGCAACCCTCTTACTCTGCTATTGCAGACAGTACGTAAGTGAGACAGAGAAGCTGTGCTCCAGGAAAATTGTACTTATAAAAACATCCAGGTGGCTGAGGGTGTGGCTCACTTAGGGGGGGGGGTGAAGGCCCAGCATACGTGAAGCCTAGAGTTCGATCTCAAGCAATAACAGACATCAGGTATGATGGTGCACCAGTTTGATCCTGACATTGGGGAACGGGAGGCAAGAGGATAGGAAGGTTAAAGTCATCTTCAGGCACATTGTGTACTTCAGGCTGTCCTAAGAGACATGCAACCCCATCCCAAAATAGAACCAAACCAAATGAAATGAAATAAAACAGAAAGTGAACTAGAGTTTGCTGATCTTCCGTGATAAGTCACTCACTTGCTTCTTGCTCTTTCTCTGCACCTTCCCCAATTGGGTCTATCACATCTGCTACCACAACACTCATCCCAAGTAAGATGCAGAACCAGGTGAACCCATTTCTTTGTGACAGCAATGAGGGCTCACCTACCAGAAGTCTACTGAAGCCTTCTCTTTGTCAATTCACTTTGACCTACTTCTTCTCCTTCCTGGATACAACCTCAGCCTGGGTTACATAGTATTATCTACATCTGCACGTAAATAGAGGTGTGATAGTGATGTTGTCAACTTGATTGGTTCCAGACACACTTAGGAGATTAGAAAAGCATATGTATGTGAGGGAATTTTTAGAGACAATTAGATCATGAGTATTTTTTTTTAATAACCTAGTCAATGGTTTAAACTATTGATGGATTTAAATTGTGGATAGATACTCAGGAAATGATGGTTTTGTGGAGGCTGGGGCATGTCTTTGAAGGGCATTTCTGGCCTTCACCCCTTCTTCCATGACTCCTCTTTACATCCTAGTTTCCACAAGGAATTTCACTCTACCCTTCCTCTGTGATATTTCTGCTTTACTACAGGCCTAAAAGTAACAGAGGCAGCCACCCACGGACCTCGTGAGACCTTTGGTGCTGTGAACCAAGATCTTTCCTCTCTTCATTTATTTCTTTCATGTGTTTGTAACAATGATGAAAGAGGTCTACGTTTAAAATCTTCATAAGGAAACGATCTGATCAATACATCTCTCCTCTGTTTTCTCCCATGTCAGATGGAACTGAAATGCGGGGAGGGGCAGATTTCAGAGACTTAGCCAAAGAGGTCCTGTGCAGCACCTATGGATTCATAGTCAGTTATGTGTGGCTAAGCTGTTGCTCACTGCTTTAGGAGAGGAAGAGGAAGAGGAGGAGATCTTCAAATGATGAGTCAGAGTAGGGATGGAGAACTTCTTAGGTAAAGGGAAGCAAATATGCCAAGTCCTGAGACACGACATTTTGGCAAGCATAGCTGGAGCACAAGGAGAGATGGGGAGGGTTTCAGGCTGAGCTTGGAGGAGTTGCCTGGGACCAGCTATGGATGGCTTTGCAGTGGTGGTAAGGAGTTTGGATTTCATGCTGGTTAACACAGAATTAAAAAAAAATTACTACTGGCATGTTATTCATGCATATGGGTATGTGTGTATGCCACAGTGTACACATGAAAGGCAGGGGGCAACTGGTGGACTCTTTTTACCCACTGTAGGATCCAGGGACCAACCCAGGTCTTCAGGTTTGCCTGGTAAATGGCTTTAGTCACCCAGCGATCTCCCCAGCCCCTAAAGTATGGCTTTCTAATTGTAATGCAACAGGAAAATGGTACAAAGGGGACAGTTACTATTTGGTTGACTTCTTAGCATCAGAGTATCTGCCGTCCTGGGTCTTAGTCATCTCCCAAATCTACATCCACACTCTCTGCCACAACAGCTTTCCCGTTTCCGTAAGCACTGACGTCCTCCTGGGTCCTCCTGGAATCCGGGCTCTGCGTCTCTGGGCAAGCTCGGACTTGATGAAGCACTCGCTCGCTCCTGCTCATTTCACATCACTTCACAGACCTCTCCCGCCCTGCTAGAAGAACGGCTCCAGCCAGAGCGAAGAACAAGTCATCCCATTCAAGGTCATCGTGGTTCAGCCGATAGCCAGTGATGTCATCTGGGAGTGGACCTGTCTGGATGAACAGAGCCTACCAGCTGAAGTCCAGCTCACCACAACCATGTGAGTGAGCCCAGCTCAGCCCAGAATGGCTGAACCAGGCAGACTGGTGATCTAAATATTTACGGTGATATGTCATTGAGGTTTCCTGGCTGGCTATTACACAGTCTTACTGTAGCAATGTAGATAACTGATTCCTGTCTCAAAGTCAAACTGTTTAAATCTAAACTCTTCTAACCCCGAAGTGAAAGAGCTCAGATTGCACTGTGAATGTATTGGTTTCTTCAACATGAATACTAGACCCCCTAGAGTCTTGAAGACTGATCTGTTATTTATCATCTATGTTAATACCTTCCGTCTTAGTTAAGGTTACCATTGCTGTGATGAAACACCACGACCAAAAGCAAGTTGGGGAGGAAGGGGTTTATTACATTCCCAGCTCATCAACAAAAGCAGTGAGGGCAGGAACTCAAGCAGGGCAGGAATCTGGAGGCAGGAGCTCATGCAGAGGCCATGGAGGATGCTTCTTACTGGCCTGGTCCTCGAGGCTTGTGTAGCATGCTTTCTTATCAAACCCCAGGACTATCAGCCCCGGGGTACCCTATAAATCACTAAGAAAATGTCCTACAGGCTTGCCTATAGCCCAATCTTATGGAGACATTTTTAATTGAGGTTTCCTCTCCTCAGATGACTTTAGCTTGTGTCAAGTTGGCATTAAACTAGCCAGCACATTTTGTGGTGTGTGTGTGTGTGTGTGTGTGTGTATTTATTTTTTATGTCAATACTTTGTGGTGTGTGTGAGTGTGTGTGTGTGTATAAATGTACACATGTGTGCATGTACACATAGAGAGCATGGGTATAGAAGCCATGGATCTATGTCTAGTCAAGTGTCTTTCTTAGTCACTTCTCTACCTGAGATTTTGTGATAAGTTCACTCACCTGTGGCTCTCAACTTGGCTAGACTGTCAGGCCACCAAGCTTCACAGATCCATCTGTCTCTGCAGCCCTAGGGTGACAGCTGGTCACTGCTGTGCCCAGCTTTTTATAAGAATGTTGTGGAGAAAACTCAGGTTCCTTTTTACCAACTGAGCCACCTCGCCAGCCACTACTATGTCAATACTCAAAAGCTATTTCCTCTCTGAACCCCAGCTCCTTTATTCATAGAAAGTGTTTAAGAATCATATCTACCCAGCAGGGGTTGTTAGAAGCATCAAACCAGAAAACATGTTGTCAATGTTAAATGCTCCCTGCGATGTGTATTGATAATCATCAACCTTTGCATGTACGGAGAACACAGCATAGCAGCAAAGGAAATTAAACCATCTCCTGATAGAGTGCCTTAGGGGACAAGTAAAAGGACTGGCTTAGGGCCTTGAGTGACACTGCATTCCTACTAGGAAGCCCAGCTGTAGCAAAGAAGGACAGCCTTTTACCTGGAACATATTGTGTTAGTTGTAAATCATTTTCTGGTGACTGATTGAAAAGGAAAGGCAGAAGCTAAGAAACTGTCTGGTTAGTGTCACCCCAGGGACAGAGGGCCAGCAATATCCATCCAGTAAAAACAAGCATTGCCCCTGGAGTGTCCTAATTGCCAGGATCCCTGGGGCTATCCATGCTGATCCTGGTGGACCAGGGTGAATCAGGTTGATTCCTATCAGGTAGGAGTGACCTCTTTTTTTTGATTTCTGGGGTGGGAGGACTCTGCCTGGGCTTCCTCCCTTGGCTCTCAAAGCCCCAACTCTCCACTGCATCCCCAGAATACAAATGTGTTGGGCCTCTACTCTTCCTCTCCTGGCCCCGCTTCTCCCTGGTTCTCCACTCACAGCTCAGGGGCAGTGGCCTCCACCTGGTTTCTAACCTCTCCAGCAATCCCAATACCACAGATACCTTTCAGTTCTTAAAGGCAAACAACCAGGTCAATCTTTAACAACCATGCTCCCAATGGACAAACCCCAAGGCAGAGAAGGTTGCCATGCTCTGTGTGGAAATGTGACCCCAAACTGACTTCCTAGATATAGTCAGCCCAGATAAACATAGTAGGCTCCAGAAAACTGAAGAATCCCACCCATGCACCTAATGCTGGCCTCAGGCAGATTTTCCAGGTACCTGTGGTTTTGTTATGCTGAGGTGCCCTGTTACCAACACAGGAATGTCAATAGCAAGGAGCACAGGAGAGCTTTCTGGGATTGGAAGCTCTCTGCTGGCCTGTATTTTGTATATGCCCTCTTCTGTGGGCATCTGTTTCTGAGGATGCTCTCGCTTTTTTCCATGGCCCCCTGCGCCAAATGATCACTCTTGGTCTCCTGTCTGCTATAGGAGAACTCCAGACTAGAGTCCCATCCTCCAAAATTGCATGTGGTCCAAAGCCATCAAGGCCTTGGCTCAAGGAACTGAAGATAGAGAAGGAAAGACCTAGGTGTCACCACTGAAAGTTCAGGTCATTCTTTAGTACCATTGTATGTGTGTTTGCCCATGTATGAACATGTGTGTTTATGTGTGGGCACATGTATGTTTGTGCACCACGATGTTAGGCATACTTTTCAATAACTCATTACCTGTGTGTGTGTGTGTGTGTGTGTGTGTGTGTGTATGCACTGGTTTGTGGGGATGAGAGATTCATGAGTGTCTTCCTTTACTGTGTTCCACCTTGGACTGTTGTTGTTGTTGTTGTTGTTGTTGTTGTTTTGTAGACAGAGTTCCTCACTGAACTCAGCACTCACTGCTTGACTAACCTGGCTGGCCAGTGACATCCAAGGACCTCTGTCTCCATCTCCCCATCACTAGAGATACAGGTGTGCACCACTGAGCCCATCTTTTATGAGGGTGCTGGGGGACCTAAACTTAGGTCCTCATGTCTGAGCAGCAAACAATTCACCAAGTGAGACAGGGTCCTTCCCTGAACCTGAATAGGGGAGCTCATCTATTCTGCTAGAGTAGCTAGCTAACAAGCCCCCAAAGGATACGCCTGTCTTCACTCCAGGGAGTACCACCGAGCCTGGCTCTTTACCTGGGTGCTGGGGATGAAAAGTCAGGTCTTCATGCTTGTGCAGCAAACACTTTATTTTGTAGCCTGGAAATTGAAATCCTCCTGCCTCAGCACCCCTTAGTTCCTGAATTATCACTGTGCAACACATTTCTTTCTACATTTCTTGGTCCATCTATCAATAATGGATGTGACATGCCCACTCCCATTTTTGTATGGAGATTTCTTGTTGGCATAGTCCCACAGGACTTTACCTAAAGAGGTTCTCCACTCTTGAATCTTTAAACTTCTTTAAAAAGGCTACCACTGCTTGCCGTAAGAGAAAAAAGGTGGGAGCTGGCCACTGTAATGCATACCAGATCTGTCCATCGAGGTTTGCCCAGGACACTCTTGGACTAAGGCTGCGCCTATTCAAGCAGGGAGCTAATTTGTTTTGTGCTTACATGTTGCTTTTCCCCATCCCTGGCTTAACATGGTGTTGAGTTTCATGCTTCCAGAGGTACTGAAGCCTTACTGTAGACTATGCACATTGTAAAAACCTATCTGTGTATTTCAGCAGATAAATCAGGTGTTTTTTTACAAGATCCATACAAATAAGGGAGTTTGGAGGATAGTTATCCCAGGTTGGAAACCTCTGTGTTATTTTTTTCCCTGAATCATTCCTCCCTCTGTTCCAACCTGGTACCACAGAGCAGACTTGGTTAGCTGTCCAAACAACACAGCATAGCTCAGAACCTACATAATTTAAACATCATGGATAATTTAATTTCACTGACTCTAACTCCAAGCCGGAAGTGTTTCTTACTTCTCAGAGACCTGCTGGCATGATGTTCTCATGCCAATGGCAAAGGCACAAGAAGGAGCAGAAATCAAGCCTCTGAAAGTCTTGGAACTGGCACATAGTCACCCCTCTGCCCAGAGTCTATCGGCTAAAGTCGGCCACATGGCCCAGCCCAGTCTCTCCGGGACGGTAAGACATGCCCTGCTCCTCAGAGGAGCAACTGAAACATCCCACGTGTAGGGTGAGGATGCAAACACGACTGAACCTTTCTGAGTAAGGCTGCAGTGTATCACGTGGCTGCACCTCCTTAGGCAGTGAGCAGATTGCACTGTGCGTCACAGCTGTAAATTAGTGTCATTTGAATGAATGCATAGGATATGTTAAGTCAATTAACCTCTCTGGGCTGAAGAAGAGTAAATCACTAGTGGGTATGGACGGGCTAATGGAGCGGGGTAATATATGAAGAGATTGATCTGTGTGCTCTCTTCCCTTCCCGCCAGCAGGGAAACTGGGTGGAGCTGAGTGCAAACTCCATGGGGATGAACAGAAACATCTAGCATCCTGGAGGTGATCCCAGCTTTAATTCGTGTCTCAGCTAGGGAAAGGGAGAATCCCACCTGACAGAGGAGAAGGTACAAACACACACGTGAACAGACCCTACATAAACATCTCACACACACACACACACACACACACACACACACACTCACACCACGCTCACATCACACACATACAACACATGCATATATACACACACCACACAAACCACACACATTTCATACACACCAAACACACATACTCCATACATGCTCACACACACACCACACACTGCACATTCCACACCCACCATGTATATACATAACATACAATATACCCCCACATGCAACACACACTCACACATCACAAATACCACACATCACACATACTATACCACACATACACCTAAAAATACCATATGTGCACATAGCACACATACCATACACACAGCACACATACTACACACATACACACACAACACATACTGCATACACCACACATACACATAAACATACAAACACCCCCCATCACCACCATCACGACCACCACACACAAACATGAAACATGACGTACACACATCTCACAGGGTTCTTGTTCTGATAACATGAAAGGGCTTCAGAAGGGATGATGATTGCCTTGTATAAGGCAGGAAGATCCTGAATTTTTCTGGAAATAATCCTGAACCCTATGAATGGTCCCAGGGTAGAGTTAAGGACATGAAGAACCACTTCCAACTCAGGGAGTAACAACAGTGACCACCCTATGTAAGCATCCCAGATCCTCAGACCTTGGAGCATGAGGGAGCCTCTAATAGGGTTTGAGATTAAATTTCTCACATTTCAGTGGAAATCAGAGTGTGGTGCCCTAATTGCACTGATTAAAAAGAAATATTAAATCAGTGAATAGTAATTCACATCTAATAAACTGTACCAAAGTATAAACTGGAAATTTTCAAGCCAAGGCCTTTTAATATAAAAATAGTATCTAAATATGCGGAGTACATCTGTTAGCATTTGTATGCGAAATCTTTTAAGTGCAAAGCCCTGTACATTCCACCAGGAAAGAGGTTTTCATAAGACAGAGGACCTTCCCCCCTCCTTCCAGGCATTGAGGGCTCTTTTGTAAAACCCACGCAATCTCAGATTGTGAAGTTGAATTAGAAATAATGTTTAAATTATGCAGGTTCCCAGCTGTGCTGTGATGTTTGCACACTTTCTAGGAAATGACTAATTATAATTAGTGCTTAAATACAAAAGAGGTGCCGTCCTTAAGTGAGAGAAGTAAAATAAGCGTGCCGGCTATTTTCATCCTGTTACACTGAGGCTGCCAACTGCAGGGGCCGGAGGGAGATGGATGCTGGTGTCCACACTCCAGGTGAGAAGATGGATTGAGATGTTTATGGGTCATGGGAAGACACCAGACACAGAACATGGGAAGTCACAGCAGTAAGCAACTGATGTCGGGAAGTCAGTCACCGTCAGAAACGCAGTGAGGAGGAGCCGCTAGAACTGAGCCATTCCCCAGAGCTGAGCTGCCAGCTTCTGTCTCTCTTTGCCTGTGGGAGGTCTTTTTGCTTCTCCAAAGGCTTGGTTTCCTGAATTACAAAGAAGAGCCAACCATGACTGTGTGTATGCTAAGCTTTCTCATTTTTTCTCCAGAACAATAGTGTTTATATTGAAATTTTCATAAATATATACAATGTATCTTGGTTAGATTTATCCCCATTTTCCTCCCCTCAGCTCCTCCCACCTTCCTCCCAACTTTCTGTTTTTTAAAAAATAGTCCATTAAGACCAATTAGTGCTACCTACATGTGTATGTGTAGAGGGTCGTCCACTGGGACCCGAGGAACCCATTGATTGATTGATTGCAAATTTCCCCTCTCCAAAGAATGCCTCTTCCTCCATCAGCTGCCATCAGCTGCCATCAGCTGCCATTATCTCCTCAGCTAGGGGCGGGCCACTGGGAGCCCCTCCCTTGCACTGTGCTGAAATTTTTAGTTCTCTTGATCTCAAGGAAGTTTTGTGTGGGTAGCCACAGGTACTGTGAATTCATGTATGTGACAGCCATAACACATTTAGAGATAGTAATCCTCCCACCTTCTGGCTCTTAGAAGTCTTTCCATCCCCTGTTCCATTGTGTCCCCTATCCCTTGAGAAGGGTGCGATGGAACAGTAATTTTGACCCAGAGTTGCTGATTGTCAGCCATCATTTTCTTCCTTAATTATTTATTCATTTTTACATCCTGATCCAAGCCCCCTTCCTCTTCTCCCAGTCCCTCCCACAGCACTCCCCCCTCAAAACCTCCTCCCCTTTTTCTCTAAGAAGGGGGAGGCACCCCTGGGTATCAATCCACCCTGGTACATCAAGTCACTGCAGGACTAGGCACATCCTCTCCCACTGAGGCACCATTTTAATGCGTGTTTAGGAGGTGTCAATCCTTGGGCTGCACTCTGTGATTTGGAAGGTGTTGTAGAGAAACAAAACCTTCCCTTCTGGCTTCCTTTGGTTCATTTGGCTATCTTTATCATGTTGCTTCACCAACTGGCCACTCTTCAAAAGCCTTTCACCATGACAGACAGGCGCCAGGTCTTGTTCGCTGTTCACTGATGCACCCTCAGTATCTCTCATGCTATCTGGACATTGCAAACACCAGAGAGATATTTGGAGAAAGGGAGAGATGCTTTGACGTGTATCGACAGACAATGATTTAAACGCATTAGCGTTGCTTTGTCGGCACCATAAACTCATTGGAAACAGGAAGAGCCTGACATTTCTTCTGGCATTTACTAAGGTGCCCAGAAATTCTGTGCATGTAATTACTCCTGCGTTCTCATGAATAATTATTGAGCCCCTCCTATGAAGAAGGCACAAGGCCGTAGCACTGAAAGGCATCCTGTCTCTTGGGACTGACGCAGGGAAAGACAATCAGATCATTAATGAAGCATCAATCCAGTCAGTACTCAAGCACTCGTGGGGAAAGCACAATAGCTGATTACTCTCCCCCTCCCTCTTTACTCTCAGAATCCTGGTATAACTCGGAGGCCAGAGCCCCACTTCCTAGTGATTTCCATAAAATACTTGAGTCCAATGAACTGCTTTGACTCTTCTGTTTCCTTCTTATCAAGCAGAGGTCTGGTCATGTGACCCAGTCTGGCCAATGAGCTACAAGGGTCTGCCAGTGGGCTTTTGAGAATTATTTTCCTCCCTGTTAAAATAGAAAGCTACTTTGGAGAAAGAAGTCCAGTTGCTCTGTCCTTAGTGCTTCGATGTGGTCATGTGACAATATGATAGCAGCTGTTGTAACAGCCATCAGTGACACTAAGGGGACACATGGTTGACACATTGGTGTTGAGCTGTATGTATCTGAGCTGGTGTCTGTTAGAATCTTAAGAAGAGTAACTCCTTACTTTCCTCTGTGGTTTGGTTTGGTTTGGTTTTGGTTTGTTTGTTTCAAGACAAGGTCTCACTCTGTAGCTCTGAATGTTCGGGAATTATGTATACTAGGCTGGCCTCAAACTCAAAGAGCTCTGCCTACTGAGTGCTGAGATTAAGGGTGTGTGTCACTCTGCTTAGCGTCCTCTGTGCCTTAAACAGCTGAGAAGACAGATAATGAAGACAGGTGACAGACCAGCAAACTTGTTGTGAGTGAATGCTCACTGTGAGCCTATTGTCTCAGGGGTGGACCCAAGCTTCACTTTAGGCAACTTCAGCACTAGTAATAGACCGCATCTTAGATAACTAAGTGAGCACGTGATACTCAGCCTCCAGAGGATTCTCACAAACTTCCCAAACAGATAAGCTGTCCTCCTTAGGATAAACTGAGCAAAGAGAGGTGACCAGTCCACAATTAATGGCGGCTGAGCATCTTGTACATGGAAAGAAGCATCAAGAAGGAACACGGACACACCCTCTCATCAGCCGCAGCATGACTGAGCTACATGCCATACATGTTATCAACCTCAGGACTGCCTTCAAAACTAGGCACAGAAACCCCTATGATTAAAGCTACCTTTTGCCAGGCATGCTGTTCACTGTGACCAAAACATCCTCACCAGTTTAAGCATCAGAAAGGAGAAGCAAAGGATGCTGGGAAGAAGCATGCCAAAGGGAACGTATTTTGACTTGGTGAGGGACAGAGAACATCTTTAAATTCATGCCACTTTTACCTGACCAGAAAGGAGAGGAGAGAAAGGCTTCAAAGACAAAGGAAGCAGCATGTGAGGAGATCCAGAGGCATCAAAGAAAGGCTGGTGTGGTTGAAGTGGACTGGGTGGGAGGGTTCGTGAGATTTAATGCTGGGGAGAGGCAGGTGTTGAATCTTAGCTTTGTAGAAGGGATGCAGCAGTGGGCTTCTTGGGGGACAATAGAGAGGTGGAGTTTTACAAACAAGAGTGCTCGATAAGGAAGGACCAGCTTATGGACAGGAAAGGGTAAGGAATGACCTAGGCATAGACAGACTGACTCAACATGAGCTGGACCTAAGGGGAGTTCTGGGCTTAGAAAAGCCCTTCAGAAGCTGTTGCAAGATAGGTTAAGATAGCAAGAACTCTTTTTATTCTCATAGAACCATCATTGCATGTAGGGTCTCTGGGGTGGCAGGTACTGCCACCAAAATCATACCTTGAAACCATGTTTTGACCATTGTCTCTTGTGCCCTGTAGAACATTTAGCAGCCATTTTTGGTCCCTATGTACAAACAGCGTCATTTCCTTCCACTATGACAATGTTTGACAGAACGTTTCTAAACATTGCCAAATGTCTTCTGGTGCAAAATTAGGGTTTTAACTTAAAATATCTGAATTGCTTAAAGACAAAGCATATCATATAAAAAGCACATACTTTTGACCAAATCTTCAAAAAATCCCCGAACTTTTTTAGGATGGGACTGAGCTCTGCTTAAATGTGTGGTGGCTTCACCGAGGAGGGAAGATGGTTACTGCAATGAGATCAGTGTACCTGGCAGATTCACACAAATACAAATGCAGCAGCCAGCTCCCCTCTGTCCATCTCTCCCTCTTTTACTCCCTCCCTTCCTCCCTCCTCCCTCCCCCCTCCTCCCTCCTCTCTCCTCCCTCTCTCCCTCTCTCCCTCATTGGCTGACTTATACTCCTACCTTGTGAGTTATAAGAATAAAAGCAAGATCACAGTCCCATGTCTTCCCATCTCCTCCCTAACAAGCTCACCTCCTTCCTGTGTGATCTCTTCTTTGGGGTGGAGGAGCAACATATTTTTGCCAAAGCTAATCCAGCTGCTGTCTTCAGCACTCTCCACCCATCATTTAACTCTTTGGATGAGGCCTGGGCTATGTTCTTAAGTCTGGCCTAATGGACACCAAGTTAAGCTTTGATCCAGTGAAGGGTTAACCAAGTGTCTTCACCCTTGTGGTAGGAATGAGCTGTCAGAACTGAAAGCCTGAGAGCGGAGACACTTGGACATAGGATGCTGGGTCCTGTGGGAGGTGTCAAATGAGGATTTTAGGGTCACTGTAGTTTCCTCCGCCAACAATAACTGTTCTTTCATCTGAGAAGCCACTCCTTTAAGGGAAGCTACTAGAAAATGCTCCCTAAGTCAGTCTCAGGGCTCACCAGGGCCACACAAAAGGTAACTAGTCGGCAGGCCAGTTTCTCCTGGTCAGTAAGGACTGTGTGATCTCAGATGAAATTATCATGTTCAGATTTCTTTTCTTTCTGGCCACATTTGATATCTCTTCTGACAGAGGTCTAAAGACCTGCCTCTCAATCTTATATTAGGCCAAAATTTCCATGTTTCTTTTCACCTCAGGCTGTTTGGTTTATAAGTTTCTAAAAGAGTTCAAGGGCTTGGGAGATGTTCCAGTTGGTAGTGTTTGCTTCAAAAGCACATGGAGATGACTTCAACACCTGGACCTGCAACACCTGGACTGTGTGTGATGGCATGTGTGTGTGTGATGGCATGTGGTGATCCCAGCACTGGGAGATGGAGACAGGGGCCTACAGGCCAATCAACTTTGTCTACTGGGTAAACTCTCTACTGGGTAAGTTTTAGGTAAATAAGAGACTATCACAAAAAGGAAGAAGGGTGAATCCTAAGCAGTGACATCTGTGTCATCTTCTGGCCTCCATCTGCACATGGATGCACTAACTGGTGTGCATGTCTCTGTGGTGAAAGAAAATGAAGAAGCTGAATTGAGTTTCTGTTTTTCACAAGGAAAAGTTTCTGATCAACATAGATTTACCAAGTCATAGTCTATATATATATATATATATATATATATATATATATATATGACATCAGATTCTAGAATAACAAAGGAAAATTTTAGACACTCATTCTTATGGTCATGTAATTAATATATACTAAATGTCTGCTAGTCTAGATAGCACAATAGTAATAAGAGTATAATTTGATGAGTTAGCATCTTGGGTTCCAATCACAGTTTTACTTCCCTGTGGTATGTAGCAGTAAATTTTCTGATACCCAATTTCCTTGTATCATCAAATAGAAGTTAAAATAGCAATTTGTGTAATATAGCCTATTTCAACAAGCATCAAGTCTAGTATATTACAGACACTTACAAAATAATAGTTCAAAATGTATATAATACATAAAGGAAGATAATAAATTGACTCACCAGACCATTCAACTCAAACTGCCTTGTTCTCAGATTGACTGAAATCCCCTTGAAGAAGTGAAGAATTTATACCTAGCTTACCATAGTCAGACAAGCCAATTAATGTATGAAGAAAAATAGTTTATTTTGGCTCATGGTTTTAGGGGCATCAGCCCATAGTTGGTTGGCCCCAGATCTTTCCTCTGAAAAGATATGTATTTATTTATTTAAAGTCAAAGCTTTGTTATGTAGCTGGCCTGGCTTAAAAACTGTGATCCTTTCATCTCATCATCTTAGATGCTTTAACTACAAGGCAGTGTGCCTACCATGCTTTCGGATCAATTTCTTTGGAGTCTGTGGTGGAATAGTGCATGGGGCAGAGGTCCATTGCAGGCCATTGAATCCCTTTATCTTCCTGTATACCAGCCTTCTCATGACCAGGCCAGAAACGAGAGAGAGGAGTCTGGGGTCCCCTCAATCCCTACAATTACATAATCACAATGACCTATAGATTCCTTGTTGGTTGTACCTGTTAGCATTTACACAGCCCACTGATAGCAAATCCAGGAGAGAGGAATGATTCATGCCATGACCTTTGGTTAAGATCCAGACTTGAGTACTATTCATTACCAAATAGGGCCAGAATGGATTGTCATTAATTTAAATTTATTCAAGTAAAATATTACCAGTGCTTCAAAACTCTTATTCCAACGTGGCAAGGTTAGTTTGCATCAGCAAGTTTTCTCTCATAACCAAACTGAAGTCTGGTATGAAATTCCACGATGCTATCAAGGATCGTGGATCTTCCTAGCTATGTGCACTGCTTCTGGTCTTCATTTGGCAGCTAGATTCACTAACCTCCCCAGACCTCACCCCATATATCCTATCAAATTCTTAGTTATAGATCAGATAAGTGTGATTTGCAAATTCAATGATTAATTCAATGCCTTTTCAGTAATGATAGTATCAGGGTAAAGGAATAAGATATGATTTCTGCACTGAAGAACTCTAAGGCTAATGGAGAAGAAAGATTAAAAACAAACTGCTGTGGAATAGAGCCAGAGGATTATGGCCTAGGCATGACAGTAACTCTGTCTAGACAAGTCAGAGCTAGCTTCACAGAGGGAGGGACTTTTGGCCCTGGGCCTTGACAAGTGAGTAGATGTTAGTCAGCATGGGTTACACCGTACAGTGGTAATGAGAAATCCCCAAATCAAAAGGTATCAACACAAAAACTTCATCTCATCTTTATACACAGCAGAATATAGACATATCTGTTTTGGAAGCCTTTCTTGGTGCCTCTCTATGGTGATTCAGAGGACCCAGGCTCTTCTAGTCACTGTCATCCCTACTGTCCCTACTGTCCCTACTGTCCCTTGAGACTTCAGCATCCTCTCTAGATACTCTAAGTCCAACTGGCCACAGCACTGTGTGAACTGGGATCATAAACCCCAAACCGAATGACACCATCTTCAAGTGTCCAACTCCATTTCTGCTTGCATTCCATTGGTAAGTAGCAATCACACGGTCCAACCTTAATGCAACAGATGCTGGGAAACAAGACTCCACCCCCTTTCTCTATGAGGGAACAGTTCTACTATATGACTACACTGATTAGTCAGCTAGTCACCTCTACTAGTGTACATGGTTATGAGCAAAGGAGGAAAATGAAAATGATTGAGGAAGAGGAAGGGGCTTTTGCAAAATCCAGAAAGTATGGTTTATGGCGGCTACAAAGTGAATACCTCTGTGACTAGATTTCAGGTTATGAGGGAAGTAAGAACAGGGTCTAAAGAGGGGGCTGGAGGAAGTAGACATGATGAATAGGGAAAGTCTTTGAAGGAACTTGAGTTTGCCCTTATAGGCAACAGGAAGATGGGGGACTTTTTTTTTATGTGAAAGGGCTTGAGTGAATAAGAGAAACAAACTAGAAAAAGCAGACATAGCAAAAGGAACACATTTTATACATTGCCTGGTGACTGGTGTCAGAGAGGGACAGTGTGGGAAGTACAGGAAGTGTGGAAGGAACAGGAAGAGTGGAAAGAGAGATAGATGCCAAAGTTAGAGAGACATAATGAAAGCCTGCCATAGGACAGTGAAAAGAAACTGGGGGAAAGGCTTTGAGAAATATGAAGATAGATTTATTGTACATAGCAACCATGAGACAGGGACAGGAACAGGAAAGTGGGTACAGGTGTACCAGTCAAGTAGAATTCTCTTCTTCATTCTCTCTTATTTCCTACTATGGTGATCTACAGGTGCAACTACAGGAAATATGCTTCACACGGCTAAAGGAAACTGTCTAAATGCTACGAAATGCTACGAAACGCTACGAGGCTTTGTACATTGCCTGGTGGCTGGTGTCAGAGATGGACACTGAGTGAAGAACAGGAAGTGTGGGAAGAGGAGGAAGTGTGGAAGGAACAGAAAGTGTGGAAGGAACAGGAAGTGTGGAAGGAACAGGAAGTGTGGAAGGAACAGGAAGTGTGGAAGGACAGGAAGTGTAGAAGGACAAGAAGTGTAGAAGGGCAGGAAGTGTGGAAGGAACAGAAGGGAGGGAAGTACTGAAGTCAGAGAGAAGACAAAAGAAACAACCTGCCAGAGAGCCCCCTCAGGCAGCCTAGCTGCCATACACTCTTGCGCAAAGAAGTTTTTCTTCTCAGTTCTTTCCAAAAGTCAAGTTTCTGCTTTTTTTCTTCATGGTTCTATTTTAGATTTCAGAGTCCTCAGGACTCAGAAAGCTGCACAAAGTGGATAGATGTATATCAATGTCCCTTGGCCTCCATGTTAGGATTATCTAAAGTTCATGCTACAGTGTGAACAACAAGTTACCTAGATCTCTGGTGTCATGTGAACACTTGCCTGCCACACATACTTTTCGAAATTTACCTTTTTTTTAAATTATCTTTTAAAAGAAGAGTTATTTTTATTTATGTGTTGGGGGGCGGGTCATGAAAATGCAGGTACCACAGAGGTGAGAGGAAGGTAGAGCTGTAGTTGCAGGAGATTGTGAGCTGCCTGACATGGGAGCTAAGAACTAAAGTCTGGTCCTCTGCACGAGTAGCACATGCTCTTAACTGCTGAGTCATCCTATGTCAAAACAGCCACATCCTACTTCTCGCTTTAAAATCATTTTCATCATTTTAAAAGTGTACTATCATTATAACCAAACAACAAACAAGCCAGGAGAGTCTTGTGTGTGGCCTATCTAATAATGTTCCTAAACTGAAAGCAAAAATTATTACTGTTACTGAATGAATACATAAAACTTTACACATTTTGTGTGTGCTGATTACATGAAATTTATTTGGCAGTTGCTTTTCTCATTGCTGTGACAAAATGCCTACTAGAAGCAACATATGGAAGGAAGTGTTTGTCTGGGCTCATCATCTAGGGGTAGAGCATATCGTGTTAGGGAGAGCGTGGTAGAGTTCATGACCGTTTGGAGCTGCTCTGTCACACATCTAAGCAGATCAAGAAACACAACTTGGACCCAAATACACCTTCATAATGCTCAAACTAAGAGAAGTCGGCCCAAAGCTGTGGAATCAGCATAAATGTGTGGTTTACAAACAACTAAAAGTTGGTAGGGACACCAAGGATGACCAGACTTTTATTTTGACACAGGTCTGCATATTTTCTTATTCATACAGCATTTAGGGGTTAGTAAATGTTACGATTTGAGTGTGAATACTCCCCAAAAACTCTTGGACCCAAACAAGAGCAGGGTATAAACTTCAAGGACCACCCTTATAGACCTATTTCTGCTCTCTAGACCCCCACACTGAAAGGTTTTATGACTTCCCAAATAGAGCTTTATCTAAATCACAAGAGTTGCAAACCACACATTTATGCAATTCCACAGCTTTGTGCTGTCCTCTTAGTTTGAGCATCATGAAGGTGTATGGATAAAAGCTGGCAGGACATATCTCAGCCCACAGTTTCCTGTCTTTGTCCAAATATTAGACAACTTTATTTTGACCCTTTACCTGGCTTTGTCTTTGTCCATTTTGACCCTTTACCGGCTTTTACAATTTCTTGGTGGGCCTGCCTGATCTGACATTAGACTCACAGAATTCTGCTCTTACACAAATTCTAAACCCCAGGCTTTGAATATTTCCATGCCCATACATTTTTCTTCCTGAAAAAAAATAGAAATATATGAAAAGAAGAAAAATCCATGTTCTATTCTTCAAAATTAATCTTTAATTTTGTTTATAGACTTTGTCAATTTGTTTCTAGACTGCCCAGAATACAGGTGTGTCATCATTTATCTGCCAGGCCCTGAGTGCTTGGGCATCTAGTCATTCTCTCATTCAGGTGTGTTCTGGTTTGCATGACAGCAAGATGGACATCTTAACGGGTGAACATCTGGGCACAGCTTGACTTTATTCTTCAAGTTATCCCTTAGAAGCAGAACCATAGGACCAATGTGTATCCACTTTCCAAACGATTCTGGCACCTACTGTCAAATCATCTTTCACAAACTAATTTTCCTTAATATGCCATTACCATTTTTATTTCTTTATCCAAGAATTTACAAGAAATACTTTCCTATGGCTGAATGATGCTGGAATTCAGGAACACGCATAAATTGCTCACAGCCCTTCTTTTAATGTGTGTTTCCTAGCAAACCCTAGAAACATCTTTTCTGCCATTCCCAACATTCTGTTAGCTTCTCCTTGGGGCATTTGTTTATGTTCTTCTGGGTCCTCGGGAGCTCTGATGTTGTTCTTGCTCGGCATGATCCATTTTCTTCCCCCAAATCCTGTTGAACTCACAGGCTTTTCCAGAGTTTCATCTGGGTTAATGATGTTTACCAAGCTAGACAAAGACACCTTGAGCAAATGCCAAAACTACTGTCCTGAACGCTAATATTCTAGAAAGGGAAGTGAGTCTCCCAGCCTGCCAGCACGACTCCACGATGATTAAGCATATCTGATTAATATCATTTCCTCTCTTGAAGAGCTGGCTAGGCAGCTGGATTAAAGGGGAAAAGGAAGAAAATTAGTATCTATATAAAAAGTTTTAGTTAATTTTTTTTAGATCACACACACACACACACACACACACACACACACACACACACACACACACACACAGCTCCCAGGCAATCTGCAAAACTCACATTAGAAGGCCTTGATTATTCATGGTGAGAAAACTGGAACAGAACTGTTCGCAGAAGTTCAGTGACCCGTCGAACAGGAATCTGAACCCAGGTTGGATGGCTCTGTAAATAACAGACCAACTCAGTTATTAATGTAATCCCATAAGCATTTATAATAATCCTAGGAGTCAGAAAACTCTTTTTTTTTTTTTTTTTTTTTTTTTTTTTTTTTTTTTTTTTTTGGTTTTTTGAGACAGGGTTTCTCTGTATACCCCTGGCTGTCCTGGAACTCACTTTGTAAACCAGGCTGGCCTTGAACTCAGAAATCCGCCTGCGTCTGCAGACAACTCTTTTTAAGCTGTTTATAAGAAATCTAAGAACGGAAGACATTAAGACTTTTATCTGAGTTACAACAGAAAGTAAGCTGTGGTGTTAGTTGGGACCCAAACCTGGAATATTCAACTCAAAATCTCCTATAGTCTTAGTGTACATTCAGGGACTTGCCTAGCTCTCTTGTAAAGAGTAATGACTCTGAGCCATTAGACAGAGATGTATGATGTCCATTAGGCAGATAAATGACCATGCCCAAGGAATATTCATTAGTTGACTGTCATCTCTGCATTGAAGTTGATTTCTAATGCAGTGACCCTGAACTCTAATAGAAGCCCTGTCCTGACTATAGAAGGCTAGATCATCTATATCTAGTCTGTATCTATGTGGATTTAGTTTGATCTATATGTATCTCAGAGGGTTCAAGCTAAGTATCTAAGCCTGGGCTCAGAAGATGGACTCTCATATTGCAAGTTTTCAGCGGCTGATGAATGCCAAAGTCATAGACAAAGAAATGAGAATGATGTCAAAACTAACCTACTATTTATGTCTTGGGCTCATTAAACCAAGATCAATGTTGACAGTTACAGAGAGACTCCTGGCATTCAGAGCCCATAAGGACAGTCTGTTCATAGGGACTTCTGATGCAGATTCATATAATCCAAATGTTAGCAGAGGTTCCAATGGCTTTGCTTTCCCATAATATTCCAAAACAATATCTGAATAGTCTATAAGGGAATAAACCTATAAGAACTGTAAATGTCACAAACCAACCGAAAGTACATGAAAATTTTAAAGTGACACATAAAGGGGCTCTCTGTTCATTCCATGGTAGTATAAAATAAAATAAAACCTTGACAAAGTAGAAAATAAAGGTTATGTTATTGTGTCTTAGAGAGGCCTGCCCTACCTGCATCACCACTGGATGCTTCTCTGCTGTAGACAGATGGCCATTTGTCAGGAGGGGAATGTTGTACACACTTGCAGGCACTGATAGAGAATCAGATTCATCAAGCTCTGGGGTTTCTTTCAGTCTCAACATTCTAGAAGAGGAGGAAACCCATTTTCAAGAAGATGCTAAATGGGAGGGAGGTAGATGAAGACAGGCTTTTTAAAAAAAATTATTTATTATTATTTACACAAGTACACTGTAGCTATCTTCAGATACACCAGAAGGGGACATCAGATCTCATTAAAGATGGTTGTGAGCCACCATGTGGTTGCTGGGAATTGAACTCAGGATCTCTGGAAGAGCAGTTGGTGCTCTTAACTACTGAACCATCTCTCCAACCCCCGAAAACATGCTTTTAAAGTGTTCTTCGTGTTATCACCTGTTCAGAAGCCACCTGACCAAGACCGTTTACCAAAGAGGAGAACTCGCCCCATCCTCGGCATGCCCCTGTTGTTGTGGGCTGCAGTTTTCCCTGAGTTTCCATATTAATGACATTTACTGCCCGGAGGGGCAGGTGGCCATGATGTTTTAGCCTTAAGGAACCATAATCCTGAGAGTGGCCTTATATGAAGGCAGGGTGGGTGATAGCCAGAGTGAGAGCATCTCTAAGAAGTTCCTTAGAATGCCATGTCTCAAAAGTCCCATCATAAGCTTTGCTTTTTTCTCATGAACAGCAAACACTAAATATAGAACATTTCTGTGGCTTTTACCCATTCACAGTGGTTCTCAACCTGGGGGCCATCATCCCTTTGCGAGGAGGGGTAAAATACCTTGCATACCAGATAGTTACATTGTAAGTCCTGAGAGTAGCAAAATTTTAGTTACAAAGTGGCAACGAAATAATCTTATGGCTGGGCTCCACAACATCAGAAACTGTATTAAAGGGCTGCATCATGAGGGAGGTTGAGAACCGCTGTGTTTGAGAATCTTTCTAATCTAACTCTGATTCAGTTGAGTTACAGTTTTTGAGATAAGAGCCTCTTGGGTGGAGGCAGGCAGTAAGTGATAGATTTGTGGTAGAAACCTCTTTCCCCAATGTCTTCATGTTTCCAAGCCCAAGAACTACCACGAGATTAACACCTTTGCTTTCTCTTCTTGGAGATGCACTTTTTCGGGTCAATGGATATAAGACTCAACCACCTCACCACCCCTCCCCAGCCAGATGCCCACGAAAGCATTATCAATAGCTCTGAGCAGATTTCTCCCAGCAGGAGAGACCTGCATTTGGAGACTTAAGCTAGGTGCTGGATAGCAGTAGGAAGCAATTTGGCCAGATCTAAGCCTTGCTTATTGTTTTAACAGTGGCAAAGCTCACATTTTTATCTCTATCTGCCGGACTCCTTGGGATTTCTCTCAATTAATTAGAAATTCAGGCGGGGAGCAGGGGTATCGTTTATTAACTCTCTAAAGCTCCACAGAAGAATTCTCTCGCTTGCAGACAAGACCATGTGATTTAGTCCTCTCATTTCTCCAGCCTGTTCTCACACTAGTCCCTGCACTCCTTTTTAGCCTCCAAGAACAGAGCATGTGTCGTTTCTGACCCTGTGTTTGCTTCAGCATTTTTGCCCGTGCTTATGCTATTCTTTCTGCTTGAATACCCACTCTACCCACTGCAACCTCTGCTCCACGTACTGTTTATCCGTACATCTGCTCGAACGCTTCATGTTACGGAACACCACCTCCAGGAAGCCATCCCTGATCATCACCTTCCCACCGAATTAGGACTCCTGGTTGTGCTTCTACAGCAGTGGAGTTTGAAATGAACACGCCACATTGTTTTACAGTATTTCTGCCACGACTCAATTGTGAGCTTACTGAGTGGGAACTATGTTGTTTTCTGAATGAACCTTTTGGGAACCTTCGCAGGCATGCGCATTAATGTGTGCTAAATCAATAGGCCATTTGAGCTAAACCAGAACAACAGGTAAGGTTATAGTCGAAGAGAGATAGCCAAGCTTTTAGCCCACAGTGTGGAAAGCCTTTTGGGGTACCACTTGGCAGCAGTCTGACACTGGCAAGGACAAAGAAGTGGGCCTCAGACAGAAATCTGACTTTGGGAGTAAGCTCAGGCAGGAATCTGACATCAGGGCATAATAAGGAAGTAAGTTTCAGCAAGAAGCTAACTTTAGGCTGTAATAGAGAAGTAAGATAAGGCAGGAATTTTAGTCTTAGGGTGGAACTAAGCTTCAGGCAAGATTTTAGGCTTGGGCGAGGAAGCAGGTTCAAGTATTTCGGTCATTATGACAAGCCCCTTTTAACAACTGTCATGGGAGTAATTTTCAGGACCCCGATTGCTGCTTTGTTAGTTCCTTATTGTACTGCTTGCCCAAAATACTTGCATGTAATTAAAATGGTATAAAAAGTGGATTCGTAAATAAAATTTGCCTTCAGTCTCAGAATTGACTGGGGTCACGCTACAATGTTGTCTAACTGTCTTTTTTTCTTTTTAATCCTCGCTCCTGCGCTGGAGAACCTGTTGACTGACTGAGCGGGCTTGGTCACCACAGAATGTTGATGTAGGGAGCAGAAATGACAGCAGACAGGAGGATGAGCAGGAGAAGCAATGCACAAAGGAGTCTATAGAGAGCACATGGCGCGCACCGTGAAGTGTGTGGTCTGGAGTGTGTGTCCCTAAGTACACATTAACAAAATCCTCCAAATCATATGCTAATTGTTTTGGGGAGTAGGGGCCTCGGCAGTTCGTAGGATTACACGAGGTCACATACCCGAGGCCTCCAGGGTAGACCTGACTTTAGAAGAAGAGAGTGCATGCTGTGTCGCTGTGTGTGCTGATGTTATGAATATAACAAGAATTCTTGTTAGATTCCCAGATGCTGACACCACTGCCCCTGGACTTCCCAAGCTTGGGAACTGCGAATCAAATAAGTATCCACCTTTAAAGATGATTTGGTATTTTGTCATAGCAACAGAAACCAGACTAGGACCAGAGGAGATGGAAGTGTGAGGTGGGGACTTGGTTAGTTGAGAGCAGGAGGAATTGTGGGAGTGAGGAGGAGGAGGAGCTGCGAAGCCTGGTCCCCATCTTTGCTGCTAAAACCTAAAAACCTGAGCAATCTTGGACAAGTTTGTTTGTTTCTCTGGGAGGGGATTTCTGCATCTACAGTCTCAAATTATCACTTCTCAGCCCAATGCAGCTTAACCTTAAAGGATTTTCTGCCATTCTACAATGTGTAGTAGGGGGAGACTCATAACTTTATAACACACCAACTTTACATATGAATGCAAGTATATAATAGATTAAATGTCTGTTTTACTATATGTATTCAGTCAAAGGTACTTCCTGTATTTTGGGTTTAGTTCTTATTAAATCAATGAAATTAAGCTAAGCCATCCCTGCGGTCCCTTCTGGATCGGAACTGGACAGTGGGCTGTTCTTTTCCATGCTCCCTGAGCATTTAAAAGTCTGTCTCTCCCTGTGCTTGGCACTGTGACACTCTGTTCTCAATGAGTTTATGGTCTAACAGTCTAACAAGACTAACAACTTTGAAGCTGTTAAGAGAAATAACCCTAGTTATTGTTTAATTTTTGTAACTCTATTGTTTGTTGTACTCTCTAAGGAGGAACTGAAGATACCAGAGAAGATTCTCTGCAGGAGGCGAGATGCAGAAGTGAACAGGACATGGATAGAAAGAGTAACAGAAGGATGAACCGACCTTAATAAACACAGTCCAAGGAGAGGAAAGAAATGGGGGAAATGGTTTAATTATACTAAAATCTCAATAGTAAAATAAAAAATATTTTTTAAGTTAACAAAAACAAAAAGAAAAGAAAACTAAAGGTAATCATGGTTGTATATATGTTTGTTAGGAAATCTGATTTACCAAAGTAAGAGGAAGAGAAAGTTAATGTCGTTTGTTTCTGCTTGTAGTGGTGCATTTCAGGGTGTTTGCCCTCCCTCCCAAAGTCCCTCTTTCTGAGAAACACTCTCATGCATAGCTGAAGAGGTTGGCCCACAGCCACATCTATAGCATATGATCAGTCTCCCACTGGGGCCACATTAATGGACCAGCAGTGGGCACCAAATTAAAGATTGGTGAATCGAGTTCCTCTACCAGAAATATGGCACTGGGCACAGGGACTTGGTGCACGAGGCCTCACAGGAAGGCTACAGGAAGAAAGGTATTCAGAGGGAGGAGATGCCAAGAGGCAGAAAGTTGCAGAGGGTTGCGGAGACAAGCGTACAGAGAGCATACAGGAAGAGTCTGTGGCTCCCAGGAGATGGAGTTTGTACCTGGATTTTAGCAAGCCAGCTCCTGCTCCCTCTCCTGAGGACCTTGCCCGGCACTTCCTGTTCCTCCATTTCAGTTTAATGAGTCTAAGTGCCTTCTTGCTAATCCCTCAATAATGACAGTTTGCCTAGGATAGTCCAGTCTACTCACCGGCACTTTTTTTTCAGAGATTTCTTTTTAAGACATCTTTTTCATTCATGTGTATAAGTGTGTAACACATGCCTGAGTGTATGCATGTGTAATACATTAGTGCTGTGCCTATGAAGGCTAGGAAGTTACAGCTGTTTGTGAGCTGCCTTGTGGGTTCTGGGAACCAAATCTGGGCCCTCTGGAAGAGCACCCAGTGCTCTTAACTGCAAGGGATCTCTCCAGCACCTACTCACAAACATTTTTCTACGAGAACCTTATACCAATTCGATGAAACAGATACGATTTCTCCATTATTACCATGGATAGCAAAGTCTAGAGAGAGGCAATGTGGCCTGTGCCAGCAGCCGGCTAGCTGTGCTTGAGAAGACACTCAAACCAAGTTGGGCGGGGCTCTCCGACCCTATGCTTCACATCAGACCTTCCTAAGAATCTTTGTGTCAGCCAATCAGCTTATCCTAAGAACGTTTCCCTGTAACCTGCACAAGATGCTTATGTGTTCTGAGCAGTGCTCCAGGGTCAACTTAACAACGTCTAATTATTCTGTGATCCTTGCGGGGAGGAACAGGCCTAGGACATTTACTGAAAATACACAGGTTGACTCCTGTGGGAGGCAAGCAGAGTCAGAGACAGGAACGGGCGTGGGAGTGGGGTGGGGGATCTGAGAAGATGGCTGGGCTGCCCTGCGGGGCCATCAAGGACACCTGATGTTTGCTGGCAGAAATAGGTCCTGATGGTAAAACAGAACGGGATGAGAGCGAGCGACACCTGTTATTTTTTGCGCTCATTCCCAGGCCCCACTTTGATGGAGGGACTTTTAAACTTGAACTATTCCTTCCAGAAGAATACCCAATGGCCGCATGCAAAGTACTTTTAATGACTCGGGTTAATCATCCTATTGTAGACAACTTGGGAAGAATGTGTTTAGATACTTCGGAAGGTGAGAGCTGTCACCCTGCGCTTTTATAAACATGTCTGTTCTGTCTTAATCATTCCACGTTCAGATTGTAGATATTGTAAAATGCTCCCCCTGCCCCCCGCCCCCGTGCTAAGATTACCAGATTATGTGGGAAGGGAATACAACAGTTCTGGGCCTATTTTTCATGCTTTATCATATCATACTGGGCCTTTTATCCTAAGAAATGAGTCGTCCCCAGCACTGAAGATCGTCATAATTCTACTAAGTCAACCCAGACTCTGTTAAGTGCTCCTAACCCAGATGATCTGTTACCAGATAATAAAGTGGAGTAATGAGAGACCAACAAAGCCCGATAGAGAAAGTCGTGGAGAGAGCATGGGTGGGGTTTTATATCACTAGTAATATGTAGGTCCATCAGATCATCAAATGCAAATCGCTTCCCCCTGCCATGGCCTGTTCCTTTTGGATTGTATTTAAAGGACAGAGTTTTAGGAACACTTCAGGACAGAAGCCCAGGCATCTTGTTCTGTGATGTCACACACATTAGCAAATCTATGCCTTGTCCTGAGTCACTGCTGTCCAGCATTGGGCAGAGGCCAGAGTTATCCTCCGGGCTGCTGTGGACTGTTTAAAAGCAGAGACTCTCTTCTTTAATTTGTTTCTCCATCATGGTTCAAGTATAAGGCACTGTGAATGAAGGCATTTGTCAGGGCTAGCTGCAGAGTTCTGGATGGTTTTTGTCTTATTTTATTTTCTAGGGAAGAATTTACTTTGTTACTCTGGTCTCCCTCTCTCCTTCCCTTTTGATGGGATGTAGCTGCAGGAGTTAGACCAGCTAACTACACCGTTAGGATGAGCTGCCTAGCCAAGTCTAACCTTAGATGCTGTAGAGCTGCGCTTCTCCGCCTTTCTCATGCTGAGACCCTTTAGTACAGTTCCTCATGCTGTGGTGACCCCCAAACATAAAAAAAAATATTTTCACTGCTGCTGTTACAAATTGTAATGTAAATATCTGATTAGCAGGACAGCTGCTATGTGACCCCTGTGGAAGGGTCCTTCGCTCCCCATAGGAGTAGCAATCCACAGACTGAAAAACCACGGCTTGGGAGGCTAAATCGAGAGGGCTGTAGGTTTGAGGCTACTGAAGATTCTAATCAATACCTTGTCTTAATAAATAATCATATACCCCAGCCCATAAATTTTCTATTTTAAAACCAGCTTAATAATTTATTGATCCTAAGCAATATCCATTGAAGAACTGCCACGGCTCAATCTTGTTTTTTTAAATTTATTTGTATGAGTACACTCAATCTTACGTTGAGAATAGCCTTTACATTTAAGTGCTTGTCACTTAACCCTTATGGTTCTTTAAGTTCCCCATTACTTGACATAATTTTTTCCTTTACTTTTTCGAGACAGGGTTTCTCTGTCTAGCCCTAGCTGTCCTGGAACTCACTTTGTAGACCAGGCTGGCCTCGAACTCAGAAATTCACCTGCCTCTGCCTTCTGAGTGCTGGAATTAAAGGTGTGCGCCACCGCACCCAGCATAAAAATTTTTTACGTAATATGTGTGAAAATTCATTTTCCTCTCCCTGAGAAGGGAAACTTCCATTCTTCCTCCATGCTTCAACTCCACGCATGCCCGTAAGATGCAGTTTCTCTCCTGCCCGGGATGTTCAGCTCCACGCATGCCCTGTAGGATGCAGTTCCTCTCCTGCCCCGGATGCTGCCTCATGAAGGTTAGCTGTGCTTCCTGCCCCAAGCCCAGGAAACCAGACCTTCAGCCTCATTACACACTGGGAATGTCTTTTTGCTGTTCAGCCATATGGGTATCTGCTTCTCATACCACTCACTTTCTTTACACTGACCTCCCTTCCCCCATCTCTCCCCAATGGATACATAATTGCTGATATGATGAACTTGATACTGATTGTGCCACAGTACATCAATGAGAGAGGTTTCCATGGCCATGCTGTATCTTTATGCAGAAGATCAGCATTTTCCCAGCCTGCCCTGGTCACCCATAGCGAGTCTCAGATCTAAATCCAGGCATCTTTTTCTCCTTCACCCCTCTTCTGTACTGTTGATAAAGTAAGATAACATGCGGGTAGAAATGTGACAGCCATGTTCCTCAGGCCCTGACATCCTTCCTTCCCTCTGTAATTACACGTGCCTGCTGGGCCAAGCTAATGAGTTGTGTTGTGTAATCTATGCTTATTTTTGAGGGGATGGAAAATTTAAGAGATCTACTTGGGTTCCAAGATCAATTGTAGTATGGTGGTCCAGTTGCTTATTAGAAAAGCCCTAATTTACATCAGTGGTAATGAAGTAACAGAGTCCTTCCATCAGGGTAGCAGACCTGTGTTTTCTGCTTAGGTTTGGTTTCCTTGAATACTTGAATTCAGAATTTCAGAGCTAGCAACTTATTGAGCCTCTGTTGCCCTCTCCGACGTACTCCCTAGTGAAACATCGGAGCCTGGTGATTTTCATCCCTGGCTGTGTGTTAGAATCGCCTTCCCCACGGGAAGTTCAGATGACTCTGTAATAATGTGTGGCTGTTTGTCAGCCTTTGCAAAAGAGTGGTTAGCAAATCCCCATTCTGCCAGAGGACGTGAGTTCTGTCACAGAGCAGGGGAAAATGGCTTCAGGAATGAGTGGGCTTAAGCGGAATTCAGAGCCATCTTGAGTTATATTCACTACTGTGCGTCTATCAGAGACAGGGGTACACCCAGAGCTCTGCGTCTGATAAGCTGGTAGTAATGGACACCTTTAAAATGATTGTGAAACTCCAATAACCTTCCCAGAAAAGCTAATTGTTATCCACACTTACACATTGCATTCACTTCTGGGGAGCACTGGACCCCTGACACCATGGCTTGGGGGAGGGGGGGTTTTCTGCATCTTTTACCTCTATCATCCTGAGCCTGCCCTCTGTGACAGGGGAGTTCTGGGGTTGCCAGACTTCGCTTCTTTTCTTGCTCTTTTTCAAATCACATGTGCTGTGCCTTTAAACATCACGCAAGCAAGCTGCTCATGCAGTAAGAGCCCAGAGCATCTGGTGACGTCTCGGGGAACCCTGGAGTCTTTTGTTACTCAGATTATTTTCCGAGACCTACTAGGCATTAGACTCGGGGATAAAGTTATGGGCAAAACAAGCTAATTCCCGCCCTTGTGCTTTCCACAGCCTGGCGGGACTCATCTCTCCCTCCTCACACGTACACAGGACTTTATGTTCATTGAGTAGAATTTTCCCGTTTGGCTTAAAAGGCTCTTTGCCTCTGCCTCCATTTCCCTGTTTCTGTATCTCTAATGGATCCAAGTACAAGACAGCTCCATGTGTGTGCTTGTGTGTTCCCGTGTGTGTGTGTGTGTGTGTGTGTGTGTGTGTGTGTGTGTGTGTGCCTTTGTGTGTATGAGTATGTATGCGTCTGTATGCACACATATGGGCCAGTTCACTTGCCCACGCATGCACATGTGGAGATCAGAGCTTGAAGTGAGGTGCTTTTTCCCCATCATTCTCCATCTTTTTTTTTTTAGTTTTGGTTTTGTTATTTTAGGGCAGGGTCTCACTACAAGCTTTGGCTGACCTGGAACTCACTATGTAGAGCAGACTGCCAGACTGGCCTCTTATTCTGAGAGGTCTGGCTGCCCCTGTCTCCCAAATGCTGTGATTAAAGGCATGAGCTACCATACCTAACCTCCATCTCCTTTTTTTTGAGACCAAGTCTTTCCCTGAACCTGGAACTCACCGCTTTGGCTAGCCTGGCTAGTCTGTGAGACCCTGGAATCCACCTGTCTCTGTGCCTCCTGTACTATGGTTATAGACACACCTCCACATCTTGCCTTTATATGGGTGCTGGGAATCAGAACCCAGGTCCTCACGTTTGCACAGTAAAAACTTCACCCTCTGATCCATCTCTCTAGTCCCATAGTTGACTTAACAAATAAATCAGTTTTTCTTTCGAAATTTGTAAAACTCTCTGCCCTTTGCCTATTCTCTTATAGGATATTACTTTCCACTCCTCTGCCTGTTCCCCTCTACCCACAAAGGGGTCCACGAAGCTATGGTCACATCTTTCTAGTGTCTGAGCCCCCTTTTCCACACCAGACCCTTTCTATTTGTCACTCAACATCCCCTACCCAAATGTTCCCAGAATTTTTGCAGTGTGGACAAAGGCTACACTGTTACTTGACATATCCCTGGCCCAATGAGTGACCACAGAACAGTTTGTGTTCTGGGAACATGTAGAAACTTGCTCTTAGGGGCTGTAAAGTCCACATGATTATGTGAGGCCCCCTACAGGGGGATGGAGTGGTAAGAGAGAGCTATGAGCTGTGTGCTTGGGACTGAAACTGCCTCTCTCCAGGCGGTCTTTTTCCTGCTATAAAATGGAGAATTCTAAATTTAAAACTGGCTTTCCAGGGCATTACACTTTTATAATCATAGAATCGTGGTTGTCAGAGTAGGTGAATACAACGTATTTTCAGTTTACAGTTCCTGAGCCTGATTTATCACATTTAAGAGTTTGCATAAGTGATTCTTGGGTCTCTGTGTCCTTGTTCCAGGTCCCACAACTGCTAAGGCTGTATAAGGAAGTGAATGTACAGTCTGAATCTACTTAGGCTGCCTGAGCTTCTGAATCTTTCCTTCACCAGTGCCTTGTGTAAGAAGGACATTAGGTTTAAAAATTAAAAACGTATCTGTCTGTCTGTCTGTCTGTCTGTCTGTCTGTCTGTCTGTCTCTCTTGTATGTGTATATGTGTGAGCATAGCATGTGCACATACCTGCATTGGTGTGGATATGTGTGTGTATACACACGAGCCAGAGTAGGATATTTCTGATCAACCACTCACCACCTTATTCCCAGGAGATGAGGTCTCCTTCTGAACCTGAAGTGCATCTGGCATCCAGCAAGTCCCAGTAATCCCCCTGTCTCCACCCCTCACAGCATCAGAGCTGCAGATAACCATGATTTACATGGATTCTGGGTTCCAAACTCCCCTCCCCATGCTTAGACAGCAAGTGTTCTTACCCACTGAGCCATCCTCCCAGATTCCAAATAAAACTCTTACTGACACATAATGTGGATATATAAAACTATCTCGGATGGGTGGCACATATTCACAAAAGTGCACACATCCATGTGCTCACTTATTGCAACGCGGCACAGAATATAAGCATCTACGCAGTCCCCTCTCAATAACTGTTCTCTCAACACTTCTCAAAGGAAACCAATAGTCTTTTTTTCTTCCTTCTTCGCTGAACTTTCTATACTTAAAATCATAGCAAACACATCCTCTTGTCCATGGCATCTTTCCCAAAATACTGTATTTATGACACTTACCCATGTTACATGTAGAAAGGTTACATTTTACCAGTATATAGTATTCCACTGAATAAGAAGTAGAATTGCTGAATGACTGCATATGCATATATATGCAGGTATGTGTGTATATGGGAGTCTTATTAACTTGGCTTACAAGATACAGTCTAAGCTGTCCAACAATGACTGTCTCACACTGGAGAACGGGAGAATCTGGTAGTTGCTGAGGCCATCGGCTGGAGGTCTCGGGAGTTCCAGTCTGGCACAGAAGGCCTTCACGATTCCTAGAGAGCTGTGGTCTTCTGTCTATGTGGGAAGCTGGGGAAGCTCATGCTAATGCAGCAAAGGGAGCAATGACTACAGACTCAGTGAGCTTTCCAGCAGTGTGAGGCTAAGTCTGCCGACCGCATGCTGCTTCTTTCCTGTCTTTCTATCTGCACTGCCATCCAACGACACTGCCCACATTTGGGTTGGGTCTTCCTGCTTTAAGCAATGTGATCGAGAGAATGCCTTACAAGTGTGACCTTCAACGTTGTGTGTTAATTGATTCTGGATCCAGGTAAGTTGGCAACTAAGGTTAGCCATGACATGTATTTTTACCTATTTCTTATGGTCTCGGATAGACATCTGGGTAATTTGTTTTAATTGGAGCGTCTAAAACTAATGATGTTATGATTTTTCGCACATGTCTTTTTCATGCTTATGTAAACTTATTTATGTGGGGTGTGTATCCGTGGAAGTGGGATCTCATATAGGCACCTTCAGCTTTGACTAGATGCTGCAAAAACTGCGCTGTGTGAGAAGGTTTTAAACTCTTCTTTGCATATCTGTACAGACTCATGTGTTCCATTTTCTCATGGGTTAACTCTGCTAAGTTTGCTTTCCAAGGGATCTCTCCATTTTCTTTAAATATGACTAACTTGCATATAGCACTCTTTGCTTATATGAATGCTATAGGATCTATAAAAAATCTCTCCCTTTTTTGTTAATAAAAACTGTAACATTTTTCTTCTACAAAAAAAACCTGTAACATTTTTATTTTATTCTTCTTTTTAAATGTGTCTACATGTCTTCCCAGAAAGGTGATCTTTAGTTTGGTTGACTTTCTATATTGTGCGATAGATTTTTAGTTCTGTTCGTATATGGTCCCTTTTCCCCTTTTGTCTTCTATGGGATTGACTTGTTGAATATTTCCTGCTTAATGCTGTACTCATCTGTATCATAGCCTTGGTGGTCTGCAGAAGAGAAGGAACTTACATATCAGTGCTAAAGCCTGGAAGCTAATGTCAGGGTGCTAGCATCTGTTGAGGGTCTTCCTGCTTCACTGTAACGTGATGAATGGATGCTTACAAGCATGTGAGAGAGGGAGGAGGCAGGAAGAGAAGAAAGATGAGGATACCAACTTGCCCTTATTTAGAGATGTTTTATTTTAATTGTGTGAGGGGGGGAAAACTGAGCTTTTGTATGTATGTGTGCAGTGCCTGTGGAGGCCAGAAGGGGGCGACAGATTGCCTGGAACTGAAATTATAGGAGGTTGTGAGCCACCCAATATAGGTGCTGGGAACAGAACTCAGTTCCTTCCCAAGAGCAGTACGTGTTTTAACCTCTGAACCATCACCCCAGCCCCAAACAACCTACTCTCTTCTTATGTAGCTCCTGTGGTGATGGCATTAACCCACGATGACATGAACACTTGTGATCTAATCAGCCCCTACCTCCTAGTGGCATTCTGGCAACTGAATCACAACATGAGATTCTAAGGAAATGTTCAAACCATAGGAGATAATATGATAATTGAATTTGGGATTTTTTTCCCCCAATATAAACATTTCAAGCTCCCTGCTCTCCCTCTAAGCTCCTTTCCCCACCAAGTTAGATATATCTGTTTTCATAAAACTTTTCCGTTCTGAAAATCTTCAGATTTGTCTTTGACCATTTGAAAGTTGATTGCTTAATTTCCAAATACTTAGCGATGTCCTACTTGAGCATTGTTATTTATTTCTGGCTGAGTGCCTCTGTGGCAGAGAGCACAGTTCTTTATGTCCATCCTTTGAAACTTGTTGAGACTACGCAGGAAGGGTTTTCGCTCTGCTTGTTGGGCCTCGTGTTCTATATATATCAACTAGGCCACTTTATAATCATGCTGACTTTCCTATCCTTGTTCTACCTGTGACTGAGAAAGTTAAAGTCCCCAGCCATGCATATGGATTTGTCTGTTCTTTTAATTCTTTCCCTACTTTCTACATTTTGAGATGTTTGTTAACAGTCCATACAAATGAACAAATTTATAATTTATTGTGCACTGGTCTTTTACCATTCTGAAATACTTTCTTTTGTTGCTGTAAATTCTTCCCTGAAAGTCTGCACTATCTGATGTTATTAATAGCTATGCCAGCTCCTGTGTGTTTGGTGCAGGTATATCTACCTGTGCCCGTGAAAGCCAGATATTGATACTGGGTGACTCCTTCTTCTGTTTCCTCTGTGTTTGGGGCACCGAGTCTCTTATTGAACCCAGAGCTTGTCAGTTCTGGGCTGGCTGGCCAATGAGCTTAGCGGACCTACAAGTATGTGAATATCCTTATGTAACAGGGTTAGGTACAGTGAAAAGCTTAAAACTATATCGATTTACTGGATCTCATCATATTAAGAGAGTTACATCAGACACAAAGACAAAAACCATATGCTTCATATGTTCTATTTATACAGGTATACAAAAATGTGTGTATATGGGACATGAAACTAGACCGTTTGTCTGGGAAAATGATTGTGAGTAGTGGGGAGAGGGAGAAAAGGGAGTTCAAGGCCAGCCTGGTCTATAGAATGAGTGTGAGGACAGCCAAGGCTACATAGAGAAACCCCGTGTCAAAAAACCAAAACTAACCAATCAACCAACCGAAAAAAATCTCCCTACCATTATGTACAGTGACTATATGCCAATAAAGATTTAAAATATATTGTTATCTTGAACATTCAATATACCCATATATTTATGTTTTCCATTTATTTTCTACCAAGCTTTCGTCAGTTGTGTAATGTCTTTTATCAGTTTAGGGGAACCCCATCACAGCTTTCCCACACACTGGCTTCCTTCCTTCTCTGTCTTGTTCTTCTGGGATTCCACGAATTTGTGTGTGTGCAGCCTTACTCCCCTTCCCTCATCTCTCCTAGATTCCTGACTCTATTTTCATTTTTCCCCGTGTCTTCATGCTCTCTTAGTCTACATGCTTGCTCCTGATAAATCCATCAACTCATTAACCCTTTCAGCTCTTTCTAACCTGATCACGAGACTCTACATATCGAAACCCAAAAGATTCCCAAGCGTTGTAAGTTCTAGAATCTTCCCTTACCAATTTAAAATTTTCTGTATTTGTTTCCGAGTGAGTGAGCATGTGTGTGTGTGTGTGTTTGAGTCTGGCAACTATAGATGGACCTCCAGCTGCATGTAAAGCTCCAGGCAGTGCTGTCTTCCTCCAGAGGTTAAGTAGCCCAGGGGAAGGCAAACAGACGAACTTGTTAAGTCAGTGATGGACTGCACTGAAAACCAGGCTCTGGCCTTTATGAAGACAAATGGACTCCTAGCTAAACCATATTTCTGAACTTTATTTTTGGCATAGGGTCTCACAGTGCAGCTCATACTAGTTCAAACATCAAGGAACAAACACCTTGGTTCCTTCCCTTTGGCAGGCCCTTACTCCTCTCTCTGATCCCTGTAGCCTCATGAGTCTACTGGAAGGAATCATCAGGTTCTTCCTTGATCATCCTTGCTGTTCATTTCTCTGGGATCCCGGACGATGCTTGTCTGCCAAGGCGTGCTTGGGGTAAAGGCCAGTCAGGCTTCTCAGTCCTTGCTTCCCTTCTTTCTGAGATCTTGGGCTCTTACATCTTTATAGCCTCGGTAGTTTTCTGAAGTATTATTTCATCCAGCTTTTCCCGTTGTCCTTGGCAGGAGAGCTGGTCTGAAATTAGGTAGCTATTACACAAATACCGAATGATTACCATCTATTAAAGGCTTGAATATGTTAAGCACTTGTCTAATCTACATATAACCATTCATTTAAATAGCATAATAACCCAAAAGTCTACATTCTCTTGCTTTCTATTTTTTATGGGGAAGAAAAATAGTGACCCGAGGGACAAGTGGTTTGTTTAAGATTATATAGTATACACAGCATTTAAGAATTTAAAACAAGAAAACTGAATCTAATACCTTTTTACTTCTCTGGGGTTCTTTAAACCTTTGGGGCCCATCAGGTATAGCTTCTGCCTTATATTAAATAAATACACATTTTACTTGAGTGATTTTCTGTTACTTCCAGTCAAGTAATTTGTAATCAAGTCGACCTCCCACCAGAGCACGTCATTATTGATATTCTCCCCCCCCCCCATTCATTATTATTATCCCCAGAGTTCCTCATATCTTATCGTCTTCCCTGTCTTATTTCATTTCGCTTGTTTTAACAAGAAAACACATGGGGTGATGTCCTCCTACCCACCATGCCAGCAAACCCCGCCCCTCCCTGAGAAGTACCGGAAATAGGAAGGCTAAAAGCAGGCAGCCACGTGGAAGAACAAAGTCCTCCACCAAGGTTAAAATTCCACCAGGCGCGCGTTCCAAGCCCCAAAGCACAGCATGAGCAGGAGGTAATTGAGCCAGCTGCTGAGATGCAAGAGCCACATCCCCCCCCAACACATTAACCTGCCCCCCTCAGCTGTGAAAAGGACCCAAGGCTTCCATTTTAGCAGCATGAGGAAGCACACCATTTTCGCACATCATTCCATAAAAATCCCCTCCTGGATCCCTGCTCTTAAAAAAGAGTTAGAATACTCAGGAGAAAAGTCCCTGCAGATCCCCACAGCTTTTTATTTGGTGAATCCTTACTTTATAAAATGTAGCCAGCTGTTTATTTTCCCACTGCTAGTGAGANACAGGACCCAGCACAGGAGATAAGGAGCAACTGGAGGGGAGTAATGGATCATTGAGTCAGAGACCATGGCTGGGTGAACCTTGCACCTCTGACTGACCTGCGACCAGGATGTTTATTTATACAGATTCCACAAAAAAGTCAAACTTATGATTTCAAAGGACATACCGATCATCTCGTTTTTATTCCCGGGCAGCATTCCAAGTGCACAGAAGATAGGTATTATCCATCTCAGATCATTTTAGACTATGTGAGCATTTATGGCATAGAACATCCTAGTCTTCAGGAGAATGGAACATTGAAGAGATAGGAAGATGTCCGAGTCAATCTAGACAAGTTCCCAGTCCTTGAACAAGGCACCAGGCTGGAGGTATAGCTTGTGAGTTAGCCCGGCTTAAAAGCTCGAAAGTTCTCTCTCCCAGGCTGCATGGTTGCTCATTCTCACTTGTTTTCTCTTTGTTTTCTAATTAAAAGGCTTCACTGTAACTTTATGTGAGCCAGTCTCCTTATGTTTGGTAAATTCTTATATTTCTTTTATATTAATTTTATATCATCTCTCTATAATATCAAAGTCTGTTTTAGGCAAACTAATTTTGTTATTTTTATTATCTGAGGGCAATGTCCTGTAGACTACATATAGAGGAAGCCTGTAATCTGTTCTGTTGCCGAATCTATCGTTTCTCAGCTTGCTTAGGGGCAGGAGGGCCAAGAGAACTCAGGGGTTATCCAACTCTTCTGTGCTTTTTACAATCTCCATGGTGATGAAGACTCTGGAGGAGGAGTACGGACGACCTTACTCCAAGGTGAGGAAGTCCCCACAGATGCAACACGGAGAGATCAGAAACCCCAGGAGAAAGACAGCACAGAGTTGAAAACAGCATCGGGCTCAGCATTGCTGGGCTGCGTCCCACCGCTGAGCTGGCTCCATGGCTCTCGCCATCTTTCACTAGTCATGGCTGCACCCAAAACTGAGAACACAAGTTTCCCTCTGACCCCCTTTTCTCCCTTCACATGCTGTGGTACATATATAAGCACACGCATACACTAAATGTTAAAGACAGAAAATAAACTTAGAACATTAAAAATATTTCCTTTCTAGCATATTAAAAGAATCAGAAATAAACTCATTCTCTGTTGACTTAACTTTTTATGAGAAATACATACATTTTCAAAAACTAAAAAAATAAAAATAAAGTACAGCACTGTTTTTGTTTCTGCTACAGAGAGGGTAGTAGTCTCATACCACCAACAGCTGTATTCTAGTACATGTCTCTGCTTTTAAGTTATTGCTTTGTCTTTTAAGCTATTACTTTGTCTTTGAGTGAAGATAGAAAGATCTGACTCACACTCAAAAGGAAGACTCGTGTATGTGTGTGTGTGTGTGTGTGTGTGTGTGTGTGTGTGTATGTGTGTGTTTTCATGCTATGGAAATTCTTTGATATTGCACCAAAACTTGATGATCATGATAGTAAAAAAAACAATAATAATAATAATAATAATAATAATAATAATAATAATGATATCTATGAATCTGAATGTGTTATGTGCCTTTATTCTTTCTTACATTAAAATTCTTTGGATTCCCTCCCGTGCAGATCAATCTCTTGCCCATTGTAACTTCATATATTGATCTGTGTTTTGGAAGTATCGGTTCACTTGGCTGTATCTTCCAAGTTGACATGTTTTATCATTTTAGCCCCAGATGACATTTATCTGACACCACCCATAACATCATTAGATAATGTGTTTAGTATGTGAAGCTCCAGGATCGTAACTTCAGATGCAGATTCTATATAATTCCAGTTTCTGCTTGAAAACTAAATTTGGTTGTTGGCAACAAAACTACTGGGGACAAAATGTCCCTCGGAAGTGGCAGGAGTCCTTATACATTGTCAAAAAAAACCAGATGGCAAATACCCCAGTGAATGTCCCAGTGCTTTCTGTGCCTGCTGTTCCTGCGAGCAGAAATGGTGCTCTGTGCAAGCAGTCGCTCAGCCAGCTTACAGCGCGGATGGAGACGTGCTCTTTTCTTAAGATCGGCATCTTCGGTCTGCAGTGAGAGTTCTGTACATATCCTGCCTGTTCCACCACAAACAGGACTGTAAAAATGTCTCCTGAATTGAGGCTCACTACATTTAATAATTTTTCACTTCTTTTAGATTTTAGGTGAAGTTAAATTGCTTTACTCTTGTGAGTGAGTGTGCAGTGTCAAAGGATTCAGTCTCCTGGCACTTGAGGGTATGAACAATGCTGATTCATGCTAGGATTCAGTCTCCTGGGACTTGAGGGTATGAACAATGCTGATTCATGCTAGGCTACCAGCATCATCACCTACCACTATGTTATACCAAAGCTAACACAGTTGAGAAGGCAGACGTAACCCAACCAAGCGTCATGGAGACGCTGTCCTCCTCTTCAGGAGTTTATGGTCCCTAGTCTAAGAACTGCCTTCCTAAAAAACTGAGGGTGAGTGAGACTCCACTCACCCACCCCACCCACACACCTGCCTGCCCACCCACCCTCCCTCCCCACAATCACCTGAAAATCACTTAGCTCAGTGCTTGCAAAAACAGGACACTAGCTCCCTCTCTGGATCCTATGGAATTACAGAGTCTATAGGCAAAGTCGGCTGTTGTCAGAGATGTGTTGGAATCCTGGGCTTCCACGAAACGTGGAAAGACCACAGCGTAATATTGTAAATTTGGGTCCTGAACATGCCTGGCTGAGGAGGAGAAAAGAGGGCCTTCTGGGTGATCTGTACACTTTGATAGAGTGTCTTTATAGCTCTACAACTTAGTGTGGCTAGAGGCTGTAAAGTGAATTATTTTTAATATATATCTAAATAGTAAATTAATCCAGCAGTTGTATTTCCTTATTCTAGATAGTTCCCAGTAACCACACAGAGAAACCAAGATTGACTTTATGGCTTTACCTCAGTATCTGGGCAGTCAACCGATTTATATTAAGCCCTAAGCTAACTGGGCTCCCTCCTAGCATGCAGTTAGGGCTTCCATTGCCCAGTTGAACTCCTTTAAGAATTCTTTCTCCCTCCCTGTGGCCAATCCGTGGCTCCTACTCTCAGCCCTCCTCTCTCTCTCTCTCTCTCTCTCTCTCTCTCTCTCTCTCTCTCTCTCTCTCCTCCCCCTCCCTGGCAGATGTCCCGCCCTATTCTCTCTTCTGCCCCGCCCTATTCTCTCTTCTGCCCAGCCATTGGGTGATCAACATTTATTGACAGGGCAGAGAATAAATGGTAAGAATTGTTTACACAAACTTGAGACTGGAGATTCTTGACTGAAGTATTACAGTGGTATGTCTGGATTGAAACAAGGTATGTGGATAGAGAAATCAGCATTTGAATAACACAAGGATAACCTTTACTTAGTGCACCTCACACCTACAAGTGGCAGCTCTGATTTTGGGGAGTGTACTAAGTGACCTTCTGTTGTGGATGGCCCCGTGATGCCTGTATTTTGATGTTAATTCCTCTTTCCCAGGAGGGGTTGTCTGGACCGAGGAATGAGTCACTCAGGTGACTTCTTGTCAACCTTCATTGTCCCCAAATGAATAAAAGGACCAACCACTGGGCGAGAAGGGTTGGATGGAGGAAGAGAGGAAGCAAGAGAGAGACTAGGGCTTTGGATGGGGATAGAGAGAGGGCAAGATGTAGCGACTAGTGTCTCCCGCTTATATGTCTCTCTTGGTGGATTCGCTATGGGAGGATTTAGATTTAATATGGCTTACAAGATTAGGATTCTAGTTGTTGTGCCCAGCGATTGAGTTACTATTGTTTCTGAACTAAGTTTGCATGGCGTTTTCCTTGATGCAGCGGTTCTAATGGATTCAAGAGAGAAAGGTTTGAAGCATGGGGCTGGCATGGTAACGACCCACCAGTGGGAACTTATAGAGCTTGGTGGAGAGATTTTGGGTCTCTGAATCAGAGAGTCTCCACGAGATAAGAACTGGCCAGCGAGATCACCAGGGCTGAGAGTACTTGGGTGTAGCACAAAAACTTGCCGTTCTTTTAATATTTTCCACATCAGCTTTCTAGAGTATTCCATAATACTGTAGAGAGGAAGGACCATGAAGACACCATTAAAAAAAAAAACGACCATAGGCTTGTAAAAAATGTATTTCTTACCACTCTGAAGGCTCAACTGACCAAAGAAAGCATCAGTAGGTTCAGAGTCTGGTGAAAGTCAGCTTCTCCTCACTCAGACTTCATATAGTGGAAAGTATAAAGCCAACTTCTTTTATATAAGCGCACTAATTCTGTTCATGGTTACCCTTTAAATGCTGTCACATTGCGGGGTCGGGGTCTGTCTTAGGGTTTTACTACTGTGAAGAGGCATGACCACAGGCAATTCTATTTATAAGGAAACATTTAATTGGGCTTGGCTTACAGACCAGATGTTTAGTCCGTTATTATCAGGGTAGGAAGCATAAAGGCAGGCATGGTACTGGAAACATAGCTGAGATCTGCAGGCATTAGGAAGAGAGTGACACTGGGCCTGGCTTGAACTTCTAAAACCCCAAAGCCCATCCCTAGTGATACACTTCCTTTAACAGGGCCATACCTCACATTATTGCCAGCCCCTGGGCCAAACATTTTCAAACCATCACAGCATCCATGGAAATTATACTGTGTTCTCCCTCATCCCCTCCCTACCTTTCTTTCTCCTTCGCCCTCACCATTGTCTGGAGGAGCTCCATGGATGGAGGGAGTATTGAATGAAGGAAGATAAGTGCTCGTCCTGTCTGCATAGGGCCTTTCCTTCCACTGTCTTCATATCTCTTCATCTCACTCGGTGTCTCTGGATTACTAGTGACACCGCCACTCTTGTCCTCAGGCCACAGGGGTGGAGATGTGATTCAGGGTTGGCCAACTATGATACCCCATTTCCTTGTTTCAAATGGTTGGTGTGATGGACAAGACACAAAGCCCAGCCTCAGACCCCTTCTGAGGGACTTCACTGTGGTTGCTGGGAAGGCCCATACAGCCCATGGAAGGATGCAGAGCTGAGGAGAACACAGCAGGACAGAATGGGTGCTGTGCCAATGAGCGTGGAAGGGAGGTCAGTGACTTTGTCTTGGGACCTTCTGGGTCCATTCCTCAAACTTTAACATTTAGGGTCAGGATGTTGGGTGTCCCTCCAATGCTCCCCATATAAAAGATTGATCCCTAGGACGGTAATACTGGGAGCTGCTGTGGACCCCTTACCAGGAAGAGAAAACTTAAATCAATATGATATTCTTCTAAATAACAGCAAGGGAATCGTTGACTTGAGGCACAGCTCAGAGCTACAGTGAGTGCTTAGCACGCATAAGGCTGAGTTCAATTACAGTGCCTTCTCCACCCCACCCCCACCTCCCAACAGAAAGACAACTAAGTAGGCTAGGCCTGGTGGGAGGTGCTTAGATTATTGGTAGCCATGCCCTTGAAGGAGATTTCATAACTTTCCATCATCTACACCTATAGGGCAAGTGGGCTGTGTTATCAGGCATGCATAAGAACTCCTGAGGTTGAGTGAGCTCCCTATCTGCCTCTGGACCTGCTCTTGACCATGTAACCATGATACCCAACAGGACAACCAAGAGGACCAAGGGCATTCAGTCACATAGCATAGCACCTGGAATTCTTTTCCACTCTAATGAGGTATCTAGATAGCCTTAGCCTTCAGCCAATGACCTGTCCTTCCTGGATATTCTGACACCCTTCCCCCTCAGAGGTAAGTAATCCCTGGTTCACCCCGAATAAAGTGTGTTTGTTCACACCCACCCCTAATAAATCAATATGAACAAGCAAGGATCATCCCAGAGACTGCTTCATTAAAGATCTCCATGGGGAAGGTCTTTGCCTAAGACTCTCAAAGGCTTTTCTCTTCTCCCACCCCTCTGGTACTCAGCACTCACTCCCAGTCAGACTGGACCCTGCTTGTCTCAGGCTCCACTTTCCCCTTCCTGCCTGGCAAGGGGAAGCATGGACCATGGACCCTCGTTCCTGACTTTTTCTCCAGGCAGTACACTGGTGGTACCTGGATACCCAGAGAGGGAACCTGGAATCAGAGCATCCATCCCAGGCCCTGCTGTCCCAGAGCCTGCTCTCTCCTTCCTTCCAGCATGAAGTGGTGTCTGACACACTGCTGGGAAACTGGCCTTTGCTCTACCTTTTCCAGGCCTTCCTGAAGTCAGCACCCAGACACCCCTGGCAGAGAGAGACAGAACACAGTATGATATACATGCACCCTTACCAGAGATAAATCAATGGGCCATAAAATTCCAGGCTGGACCTTCCAAGACTGTGTGCTAAGCAAACCCCTTTACTTCATAAGCAACCTGTCTCAGTTATCTCATTATAGTGACAGAAAGCTGGCGAACGCAGGCTTATTTCTCTGTTTTACTAACCTACACAGACTTAGAGTTTTGTAATCTTTTATGTTGAAGACAGTATAAATACACTGGATTCTAGGCTTAGCTATTTTCAGTTTCTAAAATGTGGGCAGTTAACTGATTAAACAATTAGCTATTCATTCTAATTATTCACTCACTCACTCACCCGGCAAATATTTACTGAGCATATACTAAGTGCTCCTAGATACTGAGTTTGGCACCAAGGATGAACAATGAAACTATTTTATCGGTCTTTAAGAAACTCACAGCCTTTGGGAGATGAAATGATCACAAAATCAATGAAAGTATTTGTTTTAAAATTCAAGGGAAGTGTCGAGAAAGCGCATAAATATCAGTCTGTCTGACGGTGCATAAATATCAGTCTGTCTGGCAGCATCAGGCAAGGCTGGGAGCTTGAGACTCCCTGCCAGAGGGACAAGGGCATTTGAGGCAGAGAAGAGCATCTGCAGAGACAGGGAGGCTAGGGAGGGGCCAGAAGGGGAGGGGCCAAAGGGGAGGGCCAGGGCGGAGGTGGGGGGGCAGGGAGAAGTCAGAAGGGAGGGGCCAGAGGGGAAGAGGAGAGAGGGGAGGGATGAGGGAGAGGAGTCAGAGGGGAAGGACCAGGGTGCTAATGGTTTGTCTGAGGCAGGAATAAGAGAGGAGAGTGAGCAGGAACAGGTTATGAGGCAGGTCATGTAAAGGAATCTGGTTTTGACTGTGAAAGACAGGACGACTTTCACAAGGTAAGCTGGAGGGTGGGCCTAAAATGGGAAACCCAAACAAACAAGCTCAATCCAGGTCACTTGAACATGGAGAGATGGGAAGCACAGTGCACTAGAAGACTGTCCCAGAGATGGAAAGAGGGCTTGGGAAGGGGTCTGGGATAAGACAGTAGTGGGCTTGTATTGAGAAAAGCTCTTGAATCTCTGAGATTTGTGCATTTTGTGAGCCATGACTCCTGCAAGAATTTCAGAAGGTGAGTCCTCCCTTCTTGGGATATATACGCAGAGGAAATGCTCATTCTACTCCAGTCACTGCTCTAGAAGCTTCTCTTGCTTATAATCACATCAGAGCCATAATTTGGTATTATTGTCCCCACCTAGTGGTTAAGCAGATCAGAGATGTTAAGTAACTTACCCAAGTCACACAGTAAACAGCTAGGTCAGAATTTAAACCCAGGTTGCCTGACTAAAGCTCTCTTTGCTGACTCTACCTCACTTCTCATACAGGGAACCTATCCTGAGCCTACAGTTAGGGGAGGTCTCAACAGGCTAAGAGAAATGAATACCTGCTGTCTGAGAGTCCTTGCTAAGCCCACAACGTGGGGTCATGATTCTCACCATCAATTCTAGGTTCCCTTCAACCTCCATCACACCTTACTGTGGAAGGGGCCAGTCTCCAATCCAGAGCTATGGATTGGAAAGTGCTTTTTTCTTTAAAATGCGTGTCGTTCATGTGTGTGTGTGTGTGTGTGTGTGTGTGTGTGTGTGTGTTTACACATTTGTGAACATGAATGTGTATGCCAAAGGCCAATGTCCAGTGCTGTCTCTGAGGCAGGGCCTTGCCCTAGTACCCAGGGCTTTTAAAGTATTCTATACTGGCTACCGAATGAGCTCTGGGGACCTATCTGTCTCACAACAGCTGGGACTGCACTATGGTGCTTCCCACGGGCTCTAGGGAATCAGACTCGGTGGTCATGTGAGTTAGTGTATTAAGAAAGCAACAGTGTGTTCTATGAGAACTTTATGGATTGGGCCACCTCTGCAGCCCAGTCCTTTCTATGAAGTGTTGATGGTGCAAATGTGCTGTATACTTGCTGGCACACCACATGTCTGCCTGTGTGTTTTCGAGTACCTCAGCTCTTTCTCTACTTTCCTTGGTCAAGACCGGGACAAAGGCCCCATGGAACACACACTCTGTCCTTAGCCAGTACCTTCAGAGTTGCCTCTAAATCACATGACCACTCATATCTGTGTGTCCTAAGGGCCCCCCAGTGATTGGAATATAAACCCCCAAACCCTTATGTGCCAACAGCTCTGCTGGGCACGTCACACACATTATCCCAGCTGATACTGTAGTTAGAATATATTGAATAAATAATGAGCCTTCTCAGGCATTCATATAAATGGATGACATATGTGGATGGTTATGGTGATTTTTCTTGATGGCAACCGAGGCTCTTTGATGCCAACATGTCCATGGTCTCACCACGACGAAGTGGCAGAGCCAAACTTCCCCCAGACTGGGCTCCCTGGCTCCCTCTTTTCACGTATGCCAGACTTCGCCAGTTGGCAGAGGGATCCACAGGAGATTGCCCATCTAAAAGCCAAACCCTCTGGCCCTGTCCCAGGACTCAGCAGGAAGAAGCATTTACCAGCTGCCCTGGAAGATGTTGATGTTGCCTGGTGGCCCTGTCATCTAGTCTCAGGGCTCTCTTGTATCTTCCAGTTGCTGTGAGCATCTCCTGCTCCTGGCCTTATAGGTTTCTGGGAGTACAGACTTTTGAGACACTGCAGAGTGTCATGTTGCCTGTTGCTACATCCAAAGCAATACATCGATGCTCTGTGGACCATGGCAAGGCTATGCTGGCACGCCTCTAGGGACTGACAAACCTGAGAAAATCCTTACACAATATTAGTGAGGGATATAAACTAGTCTAGCTACCATGGATGTCACTATGGAGGCTTCTCAAAAACCTGGGTATTTCCATGAAGACTTCAAGTCAACACATTACAGAGATGTATACACGGATAGTTGTCCCAGAAACAGTTTAGGTGTCCAACAACAGAAGAGTAGATAAAGAAAATGTGGTATAGACACAGAATGGAAGATTTTCAAATGTAATGAATGACCTAGTTATGTCATTTGCAGGGAAAGGGGGTACAGCTGGAAATTAGCATGTTATATAGATTAAACGAGCCTTAGAAAGGCAAATGTGGTTTATTTCCTCAACCTTTCATAGGTTTTATGTAATATATAAAACCATGTATGTACATATGATATGAAAGTAGAAATGAAGCTGGCCAGGGGGACCAAGGGGCTTATGGGAGATGGAGGGAATAGGGAGAGGGTGAAGGACACAGGAGGGAATACGTTCAATGTACGATATCTTCTTAAATGTAAACACAATACCATGTACAATGAATATACAATGAAAATCAACAGTAAGTACATTTGAATCTCATCGGATATTTGAGGATACCAATGCAGGGTAGGTATGTAGGTGATATGGCCAAGTTCATGCAATAAACTTTGGGTGGATATGAGTAGTTTCCCAGGTTGTGCATGTTTGTGCATAAGAAGATCATGATTCCAGCAGACTCATGATTCATAACTGGTGGCCTGAAGAACCACAGGCAAGTTTATTGGGAAGTCAGGGTCCCAGGTCTCAGCCTGGGAAATGGATACATCAGTTCTTCAGGGAGCCTGAGAAGCTGCAATGTGAACAGTGCCCCAGGTGACTGTGATGATTTGAGCGACTTAGATAAAGAGAAAGCTTCTTCCTGTTTCACCAGAGGCTTCTGTGAACCATCATGTGACAAGTGCCTGAGGAGATGCTATAAGCCTCTGCTGAGCTCCTGTGACATGGTCCACTGGAGATACTTAGGCTGTGCCCATGAAGAAGTGAGACCATGACATCTCAAACCCAGCAGCTGTTAACATTGCCTCTCTCACCTGCTTCTCACACCTGCTTCTCTCACCTGCTTCTCACACCTTCTATTCTCACCTGCTTTTCATGCCTGCTTCTCTCACCTGCTTTTCACACCTGCTTCTCACACCTGCTTCTCTCACCTGCTTCTCACACCTGCTTCTCTCACCTGCTTCTCACACCTGCTATTCTCACCTGCTTTTCATGCCTGCTTCTCACACCTGCTTCTCTCACCTGCTTTTCACACCTGATTCTTACACCTACTTTTCTCACGAGCTCCTCACACTTGCTCCTTTCACCTGCTACTCACACCTGCTCCTCACACCTGTTCCTCTCACCTGCTCCTCACACCTGCTTCTCACACCTGCTCCTCCACCTGTTTCTCTCACCTGCTTTTCACACCTGCTCCTCTCACCTGCTTCTCACACCTGCTCCTCATACCTGCTTCTCTCACCTGCTTCTCACATCTGCTTCTCACAAATGGGCTGAGGCAAGAATGATGGATGCCACATCTGACACCAGGTTATAATGACTATCTCAAACACTCCCTTGGTATCTTGGTTTTGAAAGAGGCTGTATTACTTGTGTTTATTGTTGCTATGACAAAATACTTTCAGAAACAACTTAAGAGAGGGAAGAATTTATTTTGACATTCACTTTGAGGAGATGCAGTCCGTCATAGCTGGGAAAACATGGTGGTAGCAGCAGGAGGCTACTTGTCACAATCTCCTGCATAGATTGTGGCCAGGCTATAAAACTTCGAGGGCTGCCCCAACTGACACACTTCCTCCAGAAAGAGGAAGGGTTCCCCAAGCTTCCCATGTGGCACCACCAGCTGGACACTAAGTGGTCAAGACATGAGCCTATGGGAACATTGAACAACCAGACCACAGCAGGTATAAAGTATCAAGTTGAGAGCTGCCTCATGACAATGTCCATGTGGCAAGAGACTCTTGCACCATCCGGCAGTCAACAAGCCCCTGGGGCCATCCAGTGGCCCTGACGAAGTGTGCTATAGAACTATCAGTCCCCATTAAACCTTGAAGCAACTGCAGCCTGGTGAGGGAGCTTTAGCCAGAGACATCTGACAAGACTACATCTATCCCCTGCCTTGCAGGATTTATGAGCTAAGTGCTAGTTTAAGATACTGGACTTGGGATACCATTTGTTATACAACACCAGTAATGTAATGGAACCACATAACGTTAATATAAAAGGTGGGGCTGGAGAGGTGGATTACTCGTTGCGATGCAAGCAGGTAGACTGGTTTAGAGCCCCCTAGAACCTATGAGATGCTTACCTTGGTTGTCTACTTGACTACATCTGGAATTACCTAAAACTCAAATGACTGGGCACATCTGTGAGTGATTTTTCTTAATTAAATCATTTGAAATGAGAAGACCCATTCCTAATCCAGATCTCCTAGGAAGACACAATTTAATCCAGGTCTTTTGAAGTTCAAAAATCCATGCCTAATCTAAACCATACATTTTACTGGCAGTCTATATAAAGGACACAGAAGGAAGCTTGTCTCTTTACCTGCTTTCCCTCACTCTAACAAGTCTGTCCCTTCATTGGCATTAAATTATACTTCTTTGGGATTCCGATGTTTACTGAAGACCAGCTGAGATATCCAGCCCTTTGGAGCGAACATATACTGGATTCTTGGAACTTATATTGGTAGACAGTCATTGTTGGACTAGTTGGACCATGGCCCATAAGATATTTTAATAATCACATATATATACATAATAAATCCCACAAATATCTTCATATTCATTCTATAAGCTATGTCTCTTTAGAGAAGACTCACTGATACAACCTAGATAAATACTAGGTGGGCAAAGTGGCTTCTCTGTTATTCAGAAGGTAGAAACACAGAATGCCCAGAGCAAAGAATTGAGCAAGCCAGTCATATCAGTGGACTCTGTGCATGACTGAGAGACTCTGCCTCAAAGAATAATGTGAAGAACAACTGAGAGATGTTCCCAACACCAACCTTGGGCTTCCACATGTGTAAGTACACATAAGTGCCAAACTCTTCATGACCATAACCATGTGAAAACACACACACACACACACACACACACACATACACACAGAAACAACTGGAAAAGAAAGATGGCAGCTTTCTAATTGTGATAGGTAGGGAGAATGAACTAAAGAAAGTGCTAATAAAAAGGCTATTAATGAACAACGAGTCTCATGAGCGGAGTCGTTTGTTCAAGTCTAGAGGGGAAACAGCACAAGAGAGATGAGAGAGCCACTGAAGTGTGGCCTTATGGTAGATAAGAGAGGGGACTTTGTAAGGAGAGGGATGGAGCATGTTCTCAAAGGGACAGCAAGCACACTGGAGAAATTGTGAAGTTTGTGGTCATGAATTTAAAGTAAAAGCCAGCAGGCAGTTGTGTGGTTTTATTTTTATTTTCTAATCCGGTCACATTCAGCTGCAGGTTGGACCAGAGCAGGCAACTCTGCATTTAATCAGGGCTTCATCGTGCCAAGAAAAGAAGACAAAGCTGGAGAGCACGGGGACACAGAGCAGACTCACAAGGCAGTAATTATACTGGGCTGCAGGGATGGACGTGGTAGGATGGAGAGACTGCAGGTCCCAGACAGGGACAGAGAGTGCTTTCAGAGGAAGACCCCAGAAATCAAGATTAGGGGTGGATTGAGGGTATAAGACATGGTCACGGGAGAGAGTGACGGGAAGGAGGGAGGAGAAGGCACTGAGGAGAGTGATCCAAGTCAGGAAAGCACAAACGTGTGGCTGGGGAAGGGATCATGTTCAAAACTGACGTATTCAACACACACACCTTCAATTCAGAGATAGTCGATATTGAAATCACAACAGAGGAAGGTAGGAGGAACGCATGAATATACTGATAAGGAGGCTACTCATGACTGCGCGTTTTATTATGGTATATTTATATATTTATTTATAGCGAAGTCATTTATTCAAAATAGCAAAAAGAAAGTCTTCGATCTCACACAGGGGAGTGCCTGTGCTTGTCAGAGACAAATTCACATGCAGAAATTCTTAAGCTCTCTTCCCTATGGATCAGTTGAATGGTCTGTCTTCCTTTGCTGGCCCACTGTGTTTCTTTCAGGATTCTACTCCTGCTATGGGGAAGCACCATGCTGCATAAGCAATCTCACTAAAGGGCACCAATGATTGGCTCTTTGCTGGTGTGTACATCAGCCCTAACATTTCTTGTGTCCAATGGTAGATGGCTTGATGCCCTTGCTTCTTAAAGCAGCTTTGTTAGATGGTACAAACACCACAGGACTCCATGCCAGATGTCTATGTCTATAGTGTGGGTTGGACACTTCACTCCATGGCTATGTGGTCACAGAGAGGACATTTTTTTCAAGTCAACCATTCATTTACTTTTATATAAAACTAGGATGATAAACTCTGCCTCCAAAGTAGTTGTGTGTAGTGTGTAGTTTCTACTACCCTGCCTTCAGCTCCAGGAGGGACAGCCCTACCAGCCCTCACCCAGGTTACCTTGGATCCACAGATGAAACACACACACACACACACACACACACACACACACACACAAGCTTATTTTTAACCTGCTTTATGGCTCAGTGGCTGGGCTCTTCTGTGCCTCCCTCAGCGAGTGTGCCCTTCTCTTTACTCTTTGCTCAAGACTTCTGAATCTGCCATCAACTTAGTCGCCCGGTTACCTTCTCCTTGCTCAACACTTCTAAATCTGCCCTAGCTTAGTTATGCTTCTAATCTCCTACCTACTACCTCGGGCCCAATCTGGGAAGTGGCCAATGGCCACTCTACCGGAGATCTCACATGGCTTGTGGCTCTATCTTCCTTGGAAGCGAATCCCTTTCCTCCTCCTCCATCTCTTCCACCCAGCCATTGGCAGCTTGCATCTTTATTGATGAATCAAGAACCAATTGGGGAACAGGACCTTCAGCATTCACACGCAGATTCCTGATCAAAGCATTAGAACCTCCCTCTATGGTTGTGCAAATTTAATATAAAGCAATAGCAAATGTCTAATCTAAGCCTTGTTCATGGCAAGTAGCATTGCTCCTATTCCTTGCTGTGCATTACTCTATGTGTTGTGCAAACATTGACTCTTTTCATCCATGCAGAAATTCTGAAAGGTAGGTGTTGTGATGGTCCCTAGGTCTTAGATGAGGAAAGGAGCCCAGAGGGGTTGAGCTATCTCTCCTGATTCCGATTGTTGATAGATAATTTGTTGTAGATTCAAGCTCTCTAATCTATTTGGGGCCCTTACTTTCGATCAGCGTAGCTTATTTTTCTATCTACATGATAAAACACCATGAGGCAACTTAAGAAAGAGTTTATATGCCTTGGTTTCAGAGAAAGTCCATCAGGGCACAGTGTCAGGATCAGGAAACAAGAAGTTCATCAATCAGATCCCAACCACACACAGGAAGCAGAGAGTGAGGACAGGGAAGCTTGGAGAGTCTATAAACCCTCAAGGCCCACCTCCAGTGATGTACATCCCTTAACAAGGCTTCACCTCCTTCAAAACCATGACAACTCCAAACAGTGTTACCAACTGGGTACCAAGAACTCACATTCAGGAGCATATGAGGTGCATAGCTCATCCTAACCACTGCCAATCATAATCGTTAGGTGTTCATGCAAGGGGGGAGTCAACTCAGCCAGTGAAATGCTCAGTGTGAAAGCTGAAGTCTGATTTCCAGAGTCCACGAAACGAGCGTGAAAAAAACAGTTCATGGTGGTGCTTACTCATAGGCCCAGTGCCAGAGAGGTGGAGACAGGAGACATCCTGTTATTTGCTGGATGGCCAGTGTAGCCTAATGGGTAAGCTTCAGGCCAGTAAGAGTCCCTAGTTCAACAAGACAAAACGGGAGAGGGAGCTGCTGAGGATATGGGCCAGTGGGTAACGTGCTTGTTGTACAGGTGGGAAGATCTGGGTTTGGAGCCTCAGGACCCACGTAAAAGCCAGATATGAAAGCCAAGCACCAGAGGTGGAAGGCAGAGAGATGGGCAGATCTTAAGAGTTGCTGGCCAGTTCGTCTGGCCTAAATGATGAGCTTTATTTCAGTGAGAGATGCTGTCTCAAAAAAAAAAAAAAAAATACAGTGGAGGATGATAAAGGAAGGTATCTGACACTGACTTCTGGATTCCACCTGTGGACTCACAGGTGTACATATATACATGTGCACACACATGCACACCTCATAAAAACTTTTAAAAATGAGGGATGGTGCCTGAGGAACAGCCAAGATGATACAGTCTTCTGACCTATACAGACATGCACACACAAGTATAAATGCACTCTCGCACATGTGCACACACACACATATGTCCTGCTCCCCTCAACATTCACAGCATCCCTCCTCTGGCACATTCTCAAGGTACTAGGATCTGTCACCTAGCAACTTGTTACTTCAGCTTGCATTAGCATTTTTTTTTTAATGTCCGTCTTGTTAGCCTCGTTTCCACAGCTATGGCCCTCTGTAATGCTTGCCGAAATTCCAGTGCATGAGCATATACTTTCACAGGCACACAGGCACATTCCCGGCTCTCTGCCAAGAGTAAAGCATCTCCTCGTGAGGGTGGGGAGGGGCTGTGGAACTCTGTAACCATCTCCCGGGCTCATGTCCTGACTTCAGCTCCATATTAGCTGTATGATCTCGGGAAAGTCTTCCGCTGCGCTGTCTCAATTTTTCCAGTTGTTGGGAGGGCCAACAAGAGAGCAAGCCAGTTACAATTCCAGCCTAGATAGGGAGCGGTTCACACGGCTTCATCCCTGACTGAGGAGCTTCGGGTAGTTGATAGCTGCGGGGGAAGGGGTGGTAGATCATTCTTCTTTGTGGGTATGGTCACTGGCAGGTCTGCCCTGCTCCAGTGAATGGCCGTACACCCATGCACCTAAAGGAAACACTAAATTGTTTAGTAAATTATTAAAAAGAAAAGAAAAAGGTCATGAGGATAGGGAGGCATGTTGCATCAGTCTGGGAGTAACTGGAGATGAGAAAAAGGTGGATATGATTGTATTTCATTGCATACATGTATGAAATTCTCAAAGAATCTTTTTAAATTTAAAATGGGGATCTAAGCAAGTCTTCGATGTATTTTTTTCCTTCATGAAGCCTATTGTACCACCCCAGGTATGTTGTTGAATCATTTTCATAAAATTAGCTCCTTGGATTCTTATCTCTGCTCAAATGTCAGCCCTTTAAGAAGGCTCAGTGAGACTCTTATCTAAAGCCCGCAGGGGCTTACATGTGCACATTCACACGGTATTTGCTCGCTGCCATATCACCATCTGCATAAGGCTCATTAGGTTTGTGTGTATTATTTCTGCTTCCCTCTCTAGACTATAAGCTGCAGGAAGGCCTGTACGTGACATTTCCTCTTCACAGTGATAAACCAGTGCCGAGCGTGAGAAAATGCTCGATATGTCTTTGCTGAGCAGGGGCTGGATGAATTCGCCGTGATGGCTTCTGAGTCCACCATCCACTCAAGGTTAGTTGCACATCTGTCATGGCAACTTAATCTTCACAAGTAGCCTGAGAAATATGTCTGATGGTGCTTAAACGTGTGTGCCATACTTAAGGGCATGTGGCAGTTTGAATGATAATGGACCCTATAGGCTCATAAATTTGAATGATTGGTCCCCATTTGGTGGAACTGCTTGGGAAGGATTAGGAGGAATGGCCTTGTCAGAGGAAGTGTGTTTCTTAGTTTCCTCTGCCTTGCTTTGCCTCCTGCTCGTGGATCAGATGTGAGCTCTCAGATGCTTCTCCAGCACCATGCCTTCCTGCCTGCTGCCATTCTCCCCACTGTGATGGTCATGGACTCTATAACCCTCTGGAACTGTGAGCCATAAATTAAATGCTTTCATTTATAAGTTTCCTTGGTCATGGTGTTTTATAACTAAGGTGAGACATGGCATGTAAATGCATCCTTGAGGTCACACAGTAGGCAACTGGAGAAGCCAGGCTTCAAATCTAGCACTTGGCAAAGATTGTGGCTTTGACCATCATGCACTTGAGGTAATCAAAAACTTCTGTCTTTTTTTTTTTTGCCAGAAGTTTTCCTCTCACAGTCCAACCCAGCTGCTGTCTCTGGCACCCAGACAGGCTGCCTTCAAAGTTCACTAGGGACTATTCTGGAAGAGACTCAATTCTTCTGTTTGGAAAAGAGCCCTAGATGGACTGGAAGCAGCAGGCCCTTTGAGGCCCCTGCTGGCTCACCCTGGCCTGCTGGCATCACCACATGGCCATGATTGATCCTGAGAAGAAACCACCAGGTGTAAGAGATGCTGAGCCAAAGCCTTAATCGGCCCCTCATCCTTCACAGCCAGCTCCAGCTGGCCCCTCACTTTCAGTGGGACCAGACTATTTGGGATCTCCAAAAGAAGCCAAATGGTTTTCCCACCCCTTTGCCTCAACATTCCGCCTCCCTGCCTGGCATGTCCTTCCTGCATCCTTGTCCCCACAGACTGTTCATCCTCCAAGACACAGCTCAAGAGTCTCCTCTTCCCAGATCTCTCTGCTTTTCCCTAGCAGATTGCTATGTTCTCCTCCACCTCTGCTCTTGGTGTTATTTATATTGCGAGGCATGAAGTAGACAGACTTGATAATTAGAGTCACTTGCCCCTCATTTATGCAAGTAACTCCAACACACCAAGCCATAGGTCTTTGTGTTGTTGTTGTTGTTTTCTTTTTTATCTAAAATGGGGACAATAATAGTATCTTTCTCAGTTCTGACATAAGTCATAAATGAGATAAGCTATGTAAAATGCCAGGCCTTGAGAAGTTTCAGGGGGAGTTTTAAAGACTCTATCAAGGCTATTTGCTGTTTTGAATTAAGATTCTGTTGTTCCGATCAGCTGGGGCCGAAGAGTCAGCCATGATTAACAAGAGACCAACACCACCGAAGTGAAATCTTTACATTACTAGGACAATCGATGCTGGTTAACTGGAGCTGAGAAGCTAGCGGTGATAAAAGAAGAGCCCAGCATCGTTGAGGTGAAGTCTTTGGGGAAGTGTTTCATGGGAGTCGGCACACAGAGGTGTGTTCTAGAGGCAGCCAAGGCTGGCAGCGAGACTCGATGGTGTAAGACTCGATTGGAAAGCATGAAGGGGTCATGGAAAGCAGACGATCTCAGCAGTTCGGGAGATGCAAGAGCCGTGGGATGGCATCCAGGATAGCACCAACAGTGAAGTGGAGCCAGCATCAGCCTAGAAGACAAGCTGAGTGTGTTACTGAGGCAGAGCTGGAGAAGTGACCAAGCCCTTTGGAGGCGGGGATTCCAGACATTGGACATTACATTATTTATGCTGATGGCAGTCGGGTTTTGCTTTGATCTAATTGTGACTGTGCCCTGGTTCTTCCCTCCTGGGGTAAAGGGTGTATTTAATTTATTTTTGATTTTACAAAAGGCCACAGTGGAAAGACTAAGTCTTTGCAGAGATTTTAGATTTTGAAAGAGACTTTGAATTTAAACAAACAAACAAACAAAAAACCCAAATTTTAAAATAATTGAATTTGTAAAGGCCATAGGACCTTTTAAGTTTGTAAAGTGTTTCATATTGTAATATTGATATTGATGTGTCATCTTGGGGATGAACAAGAAAGGAAAGGTTGTGGCTTAACAGTGATGTGTTTGTGTATCAGTTGATAAGGGGTTAATTGTGCAGGATAATTTTATGGCAACTTCACACAAGGTAAAGTCATCTGAGAGGAGGGAGCTTCAATGAAGACAATGCCCCCATAAGATCAGGCTGTAGACAATCTGGTAGGGCATTTTCTTAATTGTTGATGGGTTGAAGGCCTATGTTATTGAAAGTGGTGCCATCCCTGGGTTGATGGTCCTGGGTTCTATAAGAAAGCAGGCTCAGCAAGCCATATGGATCAAGTCAATAAGCAACACCCATCCATGGCCTCTGAATCAGCTTCCGCCTCCAGTTTCCTGCCCAGTGTGAGTTCCTGCCCTTACTATATTTGACGAGAAATAATCTTTTCCTCCCCAAGTTGATTTTGGTCATGGTGTTTTATCATGGCAATAATAGCCCTACTGTCTTAAGACAACAACCTTCTCTCTCTGCTCTACTCCTTATGAGTGACCTGGCTGCCATGGGGCGCCTCCCTGCTGCCCTTTCCCCCACACCCGGTTCTCCTCCTCATTCCCTTTGTCCTTCCTTGTATTTACTTTAATTTGTAAGGAAGTCCCACTTTCAGCCAAAGTCCTTTCAAGAAAACATTCTATAATAAATGTCCTATATTAACAAAGCACATTAGAGTCTTTCAGAAAAAAGGAAAAAAAAAAAAAGAAAAAACCCTCTTCTCATTACCAAAGTAATATGTGCTCATTATAAAAATATGAGAAATGCAAGATCATTTATAAAAGATTATTCAAGTCACTCATAATTTTAAGAGTCCTGAAGAAGCCACAGTTAACCTCTGTCTTAGTGTCCTGTTGCTGTGAAGAGACACCACGACCATGGCAGGTCTTATA
>LR750141.1:0-65000 GCA_902729485.2 Mus minutoides
ATGGGGCTCAGTGTCTGGGCCTGTGGATGGGGCTCAGTGTCTGGGCCTGTGGATGGGGCTCAGTTGGTAGAGTGCTTACCCAGAGCTCCGGGTTCCAACCCCAGCACCACATAAAAGTGGCCTGGTAATGCAGGCCTGCATGTATTTCCAACATTTAGGAGGTAGAGACACAAAAATCAGAAGTCCAAGGTCATCTTTGGCTATATAGAGTATGAGGCAGGTTAGCCTGGGTTACATGAAACCCTGGTTCACAACAAATCAAAACACGCAAAAGAGAAAATGAAATGCATGCAAAATTGCATTAATATGCACAAATATATTTATGTCCAGATTTCTACATCTATATATATGACACTTTTAGGAGACTCATCTTGATCTAGAGCTGCTGTTTTTAATGCAGAATAATTTTTAATAATAATTCCACAACTCTTAGTAAACCTCCAGTTTAAGTGCTTCTACATTTTTCCATGAAAGGAATATTAATTAGGGGTTCATCTTTGAGAGGAGAAATTTGCTAAATACTTATTTATTGTGGAGAAAAGGTGAAAGGTGAATGCCTCTGTTTCCCTCCCTCCCTCCCTCCCTCCCTCCCTCCCTCCCTCCCTCGATTGCTCCCTATCTCCCTATCTTCCTTCCTTCCTTCCTTCCTTCCTTCCTTCCTTCCTTCCTTCCTTCCTTCCTTCCTTCCTTCCTTCCTTATTTTTGGAAACAAAGTGTCCTGTAGCCCAGGCTGACCTGGAAGTCACCATGTTGCCCTGGATGACCTTGAACTTGACCTTGCCTGCTTCTCTTCCCTCCACTTCCCAAGTGCTGGGGTTGCAGGCATGTCCCACTATGCCCGGCTTTGTGTGGTGCTGGGGATTGAACCTAGGGCTTTGTGCATGCTAATCAAGAAGTCTAGCATTTGAGCCATATTCTGTTCGTGGTTTGTTTCTTGAATTTAAAAACACATAATGAGGTCCTCTGAGCATCAGGGACTCATCTCTTGAGACATCTGCTTCCTATGTGAAATCTCCTTTCTCCCAGCAACAGCCATATGAAAATTGCAGCCTCCACTGCACTTGTATAATTTCTTATGATAAATAACCAAGATGGATTCTAGTCAAGGTTACCTCCTGGTTTTACCTCACACAGCAAGACAAACGTGTGGCCTGGCCTGATGTGGCCAGGTGTCTTTGCTCACATTGACTATGGCATCCACCTTCTCTCTATGACCCTAGGACTTTCTGTTCTGGCACCTTAGCAGTCTTGCTCCCTGATTAACCCACTATCCATTGTGTTTGTTCAGGGAAGCACTTTATTCTGTGTGTTTCAGATTTACATTCCAGAAAGCAAAGGATTCCTTCCCTATGCTTGATGACAATGGAGTTGATCCTGTGTGTTTCTCCAGGTCAACTGCTTTCCATAGGCTGGGGGGATGCCATCAAGTGGATGACACAAATATAGGTCTTTGTACTTGTGTCTAGGTATGTGCATGTGTGCCTGTGTATTCATGTTCAGATATGTGTGTGTGTGTGTGTGTGTGTGTGTGTGTACAAGCGATTGTCAGGGAACAACCTTGTACATCATTTTTTAAGTGTTGTCTCCTTTTTTTGAGACAGGGTCTCTCACTGGTCTGAAACTGGCCTAGTAGGCTAGGCTGGCAGGCCAGTGGGTTCCAGGGTTCTGTGGGCTTGGAGGCAGCCATCTTTACACGTTGAGCCATCTCTCCTCCTCGAATACTGCTCTCCTTCTTTAATCATGAGTATTCAGACTGCGGGAGTGAACCTCAGGAAACTAAAACTCTAGGGAAGCTTCCATATGGATATCAGGAACTGTTTACCTCAGGGCAAGCAGATCTGCTAAGATCATTCCATTATATCTGGGGACTCAGTTAATATCAGGGAAAAGGGAAGTCAGTTTCTACCATGTGAACCGGTACATGGTGCAAAAGTGAGCAAAGCTTGCTGAGCTGGGACCTCACAGGCAAGCTTCTTTTGTTTGGCACCTTCTATTCTTGCTGATTTGTGAGACAGGCCAGTTGAAACCATCCTAATGCCAGTTTTATGAATATCTCTCTGATGGACCCACAAGTCTCCCGCAATGGCCTTATAAGGATGAACTCTTTGGATAGGATGCCCTGGGGTGAGAATCAATCCATAGTGAGGATGACTTTCCCCCTCCTAGGTCTTAACCTTTCATAGCGAGACGGGCAACCAGGACAGTAGGAAATCGAAACAAGCTATGTTTAGCCGAATCTTACATACCATAATCTCTTTACCATGGTCAAGCAAGGCAGGAATGCTCAGGCTGGTCGTTCTGGCTCAAATCCATTCCAGAGTGGAATGATTTACGACTTAACACCATTCTTGATTTTTCCCTGAGAGTGAAGTTACATGACCCAAGAATAACATTAGTCTGCACCAGGCTGGGTGAGAATGGCCTTCTAAAGGGTGGTCCCAGTCTCAGCTTTTCACCCACAGTCTCAGACTCCCTCCAAAGTCCCAGCAAGCATCTAGGAGCACTGCTGTTGTGAGAAGCTGACAGTCTGGTGAGTTATGAGATCAGAGGGAGTCTGGCCCAGGAGCCTCTGCTGTCTCTTTACTCACGAATCTTGACTTAACCCAAGCACAGGAGACACAGTAGATTCTACCTTTCTTCCTGCTCCAGTCTTGATCTACAGACTCCTCTGCCATGTGCCTGACCTAAAAGGACAGTAAAATTTTAGGAGGTTGGAACAGGTCAGCTCAGCTCAGGCAGAGGAACAAAACCAAGGCAAAGCTGGGAGATTTTAATGATTAAAATAAATGAATATAGGGCTCCCGAGATGGTTTGCTTAATACAGTGCTTGCTCTCACTAGCAGGAGGCCCTGAGTTCAGATTCCCCAGCACACCCACAAAGAAATCCAGGCATCATGTACCTGCAAAGACTGGAGTTGGGGAGGCAGAGACAGGAAGATGCTGATCCTTGTTAGCCAGCTAGTCTATCTGAATGGATAAGCTCCAGCTTCAGTGGGAAACCCTGCCTTTATCCCAACCCCTGCCCAACAGGTGGAGGAGAAAGATAAAAGAAGACACCTGCATAGACCTCTGGTATGCACATACACTCATGCATACACATATATAAACAAAGTAAATGGATGTAAAAAACGAGTGCCTTAAAATAGTCCAAGTTCCTCACAACCCATTCAGCAAGTCTTGTAAACAGGTGATTGAGACGCTGAAATTGCTTCAAGACAGATGCCTTTTTAAACAGTGTTCAGGACTCCCTTTTGGGGCTCCTAGTTGCACAGTTCCTCAAGCAGGAGGCACTTCATCTTCAGACATCTGCAGTTGTCAGAGAGGTGGTGTGGAGGCACAGATGTGGAGTCTTGTGCATTAAAGCTCACAGGCAGATCCTGACCAACCATCTCAGAGGAAACAGTTGGCAGGCAGCTGGGGGGAGCTACGCTCCTGCAGACTCACCATGACCGGCCTCCGCCCCTGCTCTGCGAGCTGAACACTGACTACAAACTAATTTCAGTTCTCTGGCTTTCTTGCTATGTAATCTATGTAGTGCAGGCTGACCTTGAACTCCCAGAGATCTGACTGCCTCTCTCTTCCAAGTGCTGGGATTAAAGGTGTGTTACTTTACCCCGACACCTGGTTTCTTTTCTCAGCTTTTAGGAGTGGCTGAGAGCTGGGGAAATGGCTTAGTCAGTAAGGTGCTTGCTGTGCAAGGGTGAGGACCTGAGTTCATTCCTCAGGACCTACCTAAAAAAATAAGCAAGCAAACCAGCAACAAGGAGTGGGGCAGCAGGCTCATGATCCAGCGTTTGAAGAGGTAGAGATAGGTGGATTCCCTGGGGAATGGCCGCCAGTATAGCCAAAACGAGAAGTTCCAAGACAGTGAGAAATCACATCTCAGAAAGCAAGATGGATAGGTTCAGAGGAAGGACATTTGCAGTTGACCTTTAGCCTTCAAGTTTACATGCGCACACGCGCACTCACACACACACACAAAACACACAGGCACAAACACACACAGAGTGCGATTAACAGGATCTTCTTCCATTTTCTTCAGCGGTAAAATTTCTTTTATCTCATATAGCCCTGGTATGGGCATGTTTGGTTAAATTTGTAATGTTACCCGAAATGTCTCTGCACTTACTTGGCTAATTTGATAGGAAGGATGCTGGGACACATGACAGGGAGACACAGACAGCTCTCTGCTAATATGAAAGGGACAAGTGTAGCACCTCTTTGCTTTCCCAAGGTAGGCAAAGCCTCATGCTTAACTCAGACCCAAGTGGATTGCCCCACACAGCCGGAACCCTGAGGCACCAGCCTGCCATTAAGAAGAAGAGTGTAGGTATGCAGTTCAGTGGTAGAGCAACAGCTTAGCATGCACTGAGTCCTTGATCAGATCTCCAGTCCCCAAACCAAACCAACCAACCAAACCCATGAGTTCTAATGGCATCTTCATATTTCATTTCAGAGACAAAGGATTAGAAATGTTTTAAAAACTGTAGCTCAAGGGAGCTGGTGAGATGGTTCAGCAGCAAAGAGGACCCAAGTTCAGTTCCCAGCACCAATACTGGATGGCTTGCAACTGCCTGAAACACCAGCTCCAGCTGGTAGCTTCTTTTGGTCTCAGACGGCATCTACACTCACATGCACATTTACATATTATTTAAAAATAAAATCTACTTTTAAAATAACTAAGAACTGTGGCTCAAGACATACTTGAACCTTTAATGCAGGTCTATCCAGGAGTTTAGTGGAAAAATAAAAGAAGAGAACTCACCAAGATTTCAGTTAGAAAGTTACACCATCTTCTTGTCAATTGTGATAATAAAATCAATGCTGCTGAAGATAATGAGAGTTTCCAGGGTTATTAATCAGTTAAAATATTTTCAATGGGTAAAGTCTTATCCACCTCAGGTACATGTTTTACCACTGGGAAGATGTGTGCATCTACATGAAGGCCAGATGGCAACTTTGGGTATTGATTCTTCACGAACAGTCTGGATTTTTTTTTAGGCAGAGTATCTCACTGGCCTGGAGTTCATCAGGTAGACTAGGCTGACTGGCCAGAAAGCACCCCCAAAGATCCACCTGCTTTCATCTCCCATGTGCTGAGATTACAAGCGTCTGGGACCATGTCCTGTCTTTATATACAAGTTCTATGGATAGAACTCAAGTCTTTATGTTTGCTTGACAAGAACTTTACTGATTAAATCAGCTCCCGGCCTTTTAATCAGTTTTATTAAGGATCTTCCCTTGGTGTGGATGGTAAAATTGTCTGAGGGGCCTTTGAGTTCTATGAACAGTTTTTGATCAACAGCTGCTTGTAGCAAAAATCTTCCAGAGTTATTGTAAAATCTCTGTCCTCCCTGTTAGCTTAGTTCATCCATAATGACACTCTGGCCATTAAAAACATCATTTAAATTAATTTCCTGGCCAATAAAATGGGGGTCCCTGGAATTTGAGCTATGTGTGTTGCCTGGACCACGTTAGGGCCGAGGCAACTGGACCAGGCATGGCCTAGGGTACAAAGAGGTGGTGATTAATTTAGGGGTCAAGTGTTTAAACATCTGTCGCCTGTAGACTGCTTGCTTCAGTTCAGACACCTCTGCTTGGGAAGAAGGAGCCGGGAGGCCCCCTGCTGCCCTTATTTCCAGGCCAGTTGCCTGATGCTCTGTCCCTCAGCTTCTCTGAGACACCAGCCCTAGGGAGATTGTGCACTGCAGTTTGTACCACCCTGTGGTGACTTTATGCTATGACATATGTTCCCTCCACTAGCTTTTCTATTATGTGAGTGTCATCCCTCTCTAGTGCTAGTTCCAAGGGCTGCGGTTTAGCTGCCTTCCAATCTCTAGACACTTTGGAGGGGCTCTGCCAATCCTGAGGTGGGTTTCCATGTCTTTAAGGACCCCTGAGAACCACCTGTGCCGGACTGGACTCTCACTGTCACCATGGTTTCTGCAGAGCTGATTAGTGAGGAATTAACCAGCACCAGACCAACCCAGAATGGGGGGCTTCAGACATTGCTCAGAAGTAAGACCACTGGCTGTGTGAGAGTGAGGACCTGTGTTCCCATCCCCAGCATGTATGTAAAGAGCTGAGTGAGGCTGTGTAGGTGCCTGTAACCTTGGCTTTGTGCTGGATGGAGGTATGAGGATCGCTGGAGCCAGCTGCCAGCTTAGCTCCTGGATCTGTGAGATATTCTGGTTCAGGGGCATAGAACAGGATCTGTAGTTGTCCCTTCTGGCCTCTGCATTCATATTCCTGCATACACAGGAACCACATATACACACTCCACATAGATATAGCACATACACACTAATAATTAAAATAAGCAAACTCCTCAAAACCCAGAGTGAGCTCTAGCCTAAGCCCAGGGCAGCACCCCAAGTTCAACCCCCACAAGAGCCTGGTACTGAGAAAGGCAAGTAGATGGCCTCTGATGCCCACAGAAGTGTTTGCTTTTTCGCTCGGTCCACAGATCTCCCAAATGTTCTTTTTCCACACTGTACCCCCACCCCCAATTTTATACATAGCAGATGGTGTTCAAACAAGTCAAGGAGCAGAAGCTGCAAAAGGCTTAAAAGAAAAAAAAAAGACAGTGAAACTCATATATTTCTTCAAACGATAAGATGAACTACAGATGTTTGAGGACTGGAGATGGTGCCGCCTGCGACTGCAGCCCCACTTAAAAGAAGAGTCCCTTATGTTTAACGTTGGACAAGCCCAGTAGCTGTCACGGCATGATTTACGGAGGTTGTTTGTGAGATTTTATGTTACTGGGGACCTGGCAATGAAAACCTCATTCCTTCTGCCCATGGGCATTATCTCCTGGAGTCCATGGTGGACTCGTGGGGGTGAACTTGGCGCTCTACAGCCAGTCTGTGGTCCTCTGGCTTCCTGCGTTCTGACCAATGCTTCCCTTCCATCCTGGATACTTGAACTGACCCCTCTGTGGGGATCTGGGTCGTTGGAAGCGTCCTGTTCTGACCTGACACCTGCAGTCAGATTACTCTCAAATTGAGCTTGACAAAGTTGCTAAAGGTGAAACAGTTGTGTGGCAGAATCCAGCTGCATATAGGAAACAGTTGCCTTCAAGGCTTTCCCCCTTCTTCTTTTTCAGGAAGGAAAGCATCTCCATAGAATGTTTAAAATGTGAACACAAAGGTTATCTTAGAAAGGCCAGCAGAGCCTGTGATCAGAGAGTACCATGACTCTAGTAAAAGCTGCTGTTGGGGTGACTTCTTACTCAGTCATAAATATTTATTACCCACTGAAGCCAGGAACCCAAGACCTTCTCCAAATGTAGATTTCATTCCCTGCCTGTGCCTCCCAAGGCTTTCTTTATTTATATCTTTATTTGTTTACTTATTTATCTATTTATTTGTGTGTGTTCATATGCCACTCTATCTATCTATCTATCTATCTATCTATCTATCTATCTATCTATCTATCTTCCACAGTACAGATTCAGGGCAGGAAACTCAGGTCACCTGGCTTGGTGCCTAGCAACTGCTGGGCCCCAAGGCTGGTCTTAAGGATGCTGCAAGCACTATACCTTTTGGACATCTATGCCTATCCCCAGATACAGCTAAGGTGGACAGCTGTAAACTCAGATTTTTAGGCTTATTAAATCATGTGCACAGAGCCCTTCCTGCAGGTGGCCATGGAATTGGTATGAGTCCAGGCAGAGGCAGCGGGAGGGGCCCCCAGCCATCTCTGGTCTCTGGAGCTGAAATGTGTGCAGCCTTTGAAGTTACCACAACTCAGGTGCCAGCCTCTTGCAGCAGCCCAAGAGGAGGAAATCATTCCTTTTTCGAGCAAGGGAGCCAATTCCTAGGGCGCTGGATGTTTCCACTAAGAAAATCCTCGGAAAGTTATTTTCTAGAGGATGAGGGATGGGGGGAGGGATGCTGGAGTGCAGCGTGAAGAATGCAAGCTAGATAGGAGGCAGCATGCAGAGGCCACCAAGGACCACAGGAGGAGGCCAGGAAGATAGTAAGGAGCCTTCAGAGTCAATGCTGCTGGCCAGGCTGAGAAAGCTCAGCGGATGAAAACTGCTCAACGCTCAACCCCAAGGACAGGAATCCTATCTTAGAGCCTGGAACCGGTGTTTGGCATCGTATAAGCCCAGCCTCATAGGGAGAGAAGGTATCAGAAATTTCATTGATATGCAGTGCAGAGGCGGAAATAAAGAGAGACCCGCCTCACTAACATGGCAGAAGGGAAGGTGCTACTTCTGAAGAGTCATCCTTTAACCCCCCTACACCCCACACACAGTGCACGTCATGTACCCCTAGTCCTCAAAATAAATCAATAAAATAATCTTAAAATTTTCACATCTCTGTGTTCAGAGGCAGGAGGATGTGAGGGAGGACTTCCTCAGATCTGCTCTGCTTTCAAGTTTAACACAGCCTTAACCCTAGGCTCTTCATCTTGACCCTGGGTTTGCCACAAATCCAAGCCAGGATAGTCTCATAGAGTCTTTGTCCTTCCTTCCTCTGTGTTCACACAAAACCCCACCGGGAAGCTCCTACAGGCACGTGATTCCTGCTCAAAGGCTTAGAGTTAAATGGCAAGCACACATTGTATTTGTATTTTTATTTTTATGGTTTCAATTTCTCATGTACCTTTTCTTCTTTGAGACACAGTCTTAGGTCGCCCAGGTAGACTTGGAACTCCATATGTAGCTGAACTCTGGAGGCTCATGATTTCACTTGTGAAGTGCCAGGCTGTGATGTGTGTACAGCCATGCTCAGCTTGTGCAGAGCCGTGGATGGAACGGACGGCTTTGTGGATGCTCGGTAGGTACTCTACCAATGGAGCTGCATCTCCGGCTCTCACCTGATACTGCTTTCCTTGGTGTGGGAATTCCCCACTGTCTAAGTGAAAGTGATGGCTGGAGTGGGGAGGGAAGGTAGAGGCCAAACTGCTCTTGTGTCTGTAATTGACCAATAAGGCTATTGCCTCTCTGCTTCTCTCCTTTGCAGGCTGCACTCTCCTCTCAGCCTATTTCCTCAGCTCCAAATTCCCTCATCTTCTCAGGGGACTTTATAGGATGATAGAAATGATTAAATGGTGCCGGAGACAGTGCACTGGATCCATGCCTGCCACCCGGCAGGTACTTAAACAGTGAGTGTCTGCTACCTGTGGGGAAACCCAGGTGAAAGAGAAGCCAGACTAAGGCTGGTGGGGTACACATGACTAGATTGCGGTACTGCATCATAGCAACCACAACCCATCCTTAAATGGTGCATGCCTATGGAGAGTCTCAAATTTTCAGGATCTAGAGCAGTGGTCTGCAATCTTCCAATTTCTGGGATTCTTTATTAAAGTTCCTTATGTTGTGGTGACCCCCAACCATAAAAATATTTCTGTTGCTACCTCATAACTGTAATTTTGCTACTGTTTAAAAATAGTAATATATGGGCTGGCGAGATGGCTCAGAGGGTAAGAGCACTGACTGCTCTTCCAAAGGTCCCGAGTTCAAATCCCGGCAACCACGTGGTGGCTCACAACCATCTGTAATGAGATCTGATGCCCTCCTCTGGTGTGTCTGAAGACAGCTACAGTATACTTACATATAATAAATAAATAAATCTTTAAAAAAATAGTAATGTAGAAATGTGATGTGCAGGACATCTGATATTCGACCCCTGTGAAAGGATTGTTTGACCCCCAATGAGGTTGAGACCCACAGGTTGAGAACTGCTGACCTAGAACTACCCTTGAATCAAGCTTCTGGTACACCAGTGAGATATTATCTAGATTAGGTAATTAAAAGGCTTGCCTATTAAGGATTTTCTTGATTTGGATTAGCCAAGGGATTAATTAAAGTGAGAAGCCTCACCCTAAATTTGCATGGCACTTTCCTAGAAGTAGAGTCCCAGTGAAAAGCTTTTTTTTTTTTTTTTTTTTTTTGCCTTCTAGTCTTTGTCTCTTTCTGGCAAGTGCCTCTGCCAGTGCTGCTGCCATGTTGCGTCTGTTGCCACCATCCTTCCTTGACATCAGAACCTGGTTTCTTTGGACTTTTAGCTTGGGCTGAAAAGCCATGACTATCCAAGAATCGTCCATGCCCTGGGAACGAGGTTGGGGAGGCTGAAGCATGTGGCTTCATGGACTGAGCAGCTCCAACACCTTCACTTTCTACAGTGTGAAGACACCCATGGTTGGAGTATCTAGCCTTTATTGTGCAAGCTAATTGAATAAAGTTCCGTTTTAATATGCATTCATTTTATTGGTATGTTCCTCTGGAGAAGCCTGATGGATACACATTCATCTCAGATAGCAGCATCATCCCCAAGGAGCTCCTTCTCACAGCCTGGCTGGGATCTGGGTAAAGGGATGCCAGAATTTTTCTTCTGTCCAGTTTCCCATGATCACATCTATCCCTTTCCTTCTCTGATTTTTACCTTGTGGAAATGAACACACATTGCCACTCTTGGCTCCCTTTTCCTGCCTAGGTTGGGGCAATCCCAGCTCAGTTCCAGCTCTTACAGGCTCTCATTGGTTTACCAAGTTGTATTTTGTTGGAATTGTTACTACTTCTCTGGTATGTTATTACTTCTCTGGAGTGAGTAGAAGTTTGTTTATGTATCCCAAGGAATAGTGTCACACAACACCCCTCCTGCCCTTGGCTCTGGTCCATGAGCCTCTTCAGGCTACTCACTGGTTTCTTTGATTGACATGTGGATAATGCTCAATACTATTTGTTGAATGGATCTCCATCTCCTTCCACAGTGTTCCTTCCTTGAGCATCTTTCAAGTGCTTTGTTCCCCAGCACACAATCCTGTGAATTGTGCTGCACATGCTCAGTGGGAGGCGGTCTCTAGTCTGGTGTAGTTCTCACTAGCCGCCCTTGTAGTTCTGTGCCACCCTTGATGTGTGTACAGCTGGTGGTGAACTTGGAGAAGGGAAAGGTATTGAGCCACCATGGTTTACCCAGGGGCACTTGCTCTCCAGTTCTGCCCATGCCTATGGGGCAGGAGGGGTTTCAATTCAAGCTGAGCCAGAGGAATGGTTTCTCACAAGGCTCTTCTCTGAAGAAGAGCCAAGCTCTATAAATATATGCTGTGCCTAAGGACAAGCTAAATCAAGAGTAAATAGTTGGTGCGATGGCTAGCTAGACTGGATTCATGAACTAGTGAAGCATACCTTGGGTGTGTCTGTGATGATGTTTTCCAGAGATGAGTAGTTGATCATGATGAGTCTGATCTAACAAGTTGAATAACTTACTGATGGATTCATAGAATGATGAATATGATGGCATTATTGGAAGGTGGTGAAAGGTCAGAGGTGGGGTCTGGTTGGAAGAAGTAGGTCACTGGGAGCTTATCCTCAGGGGGTACGTCTGTCCTGCTTATTTCCTGTATTTCTTTTTCCCTGTTTCTTGTCCCCCATGATATGAGTTCTCCTCCTCTGACCCCTCCCTGTTATAATAGACTGAAACTATGAGATTACAGTAAACATTGATTTCTTTAACTTTTTCCCCCCTTGGGTGCTTTGTTGCAGTGACTCAAGAAGCCTGACTAATAGAGTTGGTTCATAAATCATTTCTGCTCTGCCCCAAATAGACTCCTTGAAAGTCTAGGGAGGAGCCTCTATCGCTGTTGGAGCAGTTGGCATCCTTGTTGTGGAGAAGGAGGAGTTGGAATGGTGAGCTCCTGACATGTGCTATCAATGACTGACTAACCGAGCCAAGCTATTGGGGAGCTAACTCTTCCCTGTGGTGTCTCTCAGATGACAGTGATGTTGGTGATGAAGAGGATGGTGGTAATAGTGGAGTAAAAATGGTGATGGTGGTAGTGATGAGATAATGATGTGATGGCGATGTGGTGGTGATGGCGATGCTGGTGATGCTGGTGATGCTGGTGATCATAATGATACCCTGCAGACAACCTGACTTGTAGGGCTGCAGCATAGGCCTAAGGTAACCATCACATACTTTTCAAATGTATCCTTCGACTTGAGAAAAGGATTGCACAGATGACTGTGCCCAGGTGCTTCTGTACTGCAGTGTGAGGAAGAAGGGGCACAGTCCACAAGGATATTCTTTGCCCATTTTGGATCTCAAACCTTCCCCTACACAGGGTCCTAGTGAAAGAGCAAGGACTTCATCATAGCCGGTGTGGCCATTCAACCATTAGGTAGGCAAATCAGGGCCCTATAAGGTTCTCTTCCAATGGCATGATTTATGATAGGTCTCTGTGGACTTTGTGTCTCCGTCAGGAATAGTCCATTGTGAAAGTGTGGTTTGGGCTTGGCTTGCTGATGTTGGCAATGCAATTATGATTTAATTGATTAATAGGCATGGATGATTAGTAATTAAGGCATTACTTGTTAGCTGGGAAAAGCCTCGCATACCCAGCCTGTTGTTATCATCCTATTGATGGAAGGGTGCCTTTGCTCCTGGGGATCATAGAGTCAGTGCCCCTTTGCAGGGTGAGCTATAAAGAAAACAAATGACACTCATTAACCTATTCCTGGGAACCCACAGATTGTCCTTTCAGCCACTGTAAAAGATAAGCTTTATTGATACGAAATTAGCCTCAAACTCTGATCTGAAGGTGACCTGTCTGGGAGCCAGCCTTCCTGGAGGTTTGCGTAGGTAGTCTATGTCAGTAGCCTTCACTGTCTTCCTGGGCTTCGGTTGCCTCTTTCCTTCTTTGACTGTTGAGAACTTTCCTCTGTGGCTAACACTGAGGAACAATGTAACATGTAACTTCTAATTAAACTTTTCAATATGCGGCAAAATTGTACTGCATGAATAAGTAAAGGCTGCATAATGGAAGCCTATTAGCCAAGTGAATATACTCTTTTTAAGTCAAATTTCTATACCACTTTTGTATTATCTCCCATCAGAAGAGAACGTGCAATTACCAATTTTATCTTATCTTGGATTATTATGAAAAAGTAGTAAAGGAAACTTCATTCCAGGAACCATAATGTGATTTTTGATTAATACGAGCTCTTATGTGACAAGAATATTTCTTTCCGGCCAAGTGTGCAGTTGGCTTTCTGTGCGAACTGGCTTGAAAGCTATATCTCAGAGGAATGATTGTTCAGTAATTGAGCATATGTGTCTACATAGAGGTCATACTTGCAGGGCATGTCAAAGTACGAGCAAGGCAGGTATTCTAGTCAGCATTGCCTGCCAACTTGACAGTCTAACACCACTGGGGAAAAAGTCTCAGTTGAGTATTGGCTTTATCAGGTTTGTCTGTATGGGATTGTCTTGCTTGTTAGTTGATGTAGAAGGGACCAGGCAACTGTGAGGAGCACCATTCCCTGGGCAGGTACTCCTGGGCTATATAGAAAGCTAGATAAATATGATCCTATGAGGAAGCCAGCATGCAGCATCCATCCCTTCATGGTTTCTGCTTCAAGTGTCTGCCCTGGTTTCCCTCAGTGATGGACTATGACCTAGAAGTGTAAGCCATAGAAATCCTTTCCTCTAGTAAGTGGCTTTTGTTCAGAGTGCTTTATCACAATGACAGAAAGGGAACTGGATGAAGATGGAAAGGTTGGCTGGACTTCATAAGTACTAGTTTAAAAACCAAATGTGCATGCCTGTGGTGTGTGTGTGTGTGTGTGTGTGTGTGTGTGTGTGTGTGTGTGTATCTGTCTGTGTATGTGTCTGTCTGACTATATATGTACCATAACTCAAGGATGGAGGTCAAAGCACAGCAGCAGTGCCAGCCCTTATCATCTACATTATTTGAGTCAGGCTCTCGTGTTTTTCATTTCTAGCTTGACTGGGAACTTCTGAGGATTCTCCTCTCTCTGACTCTCTAAGAGTGCTGGGCTTACAGATGTGAACTACTGTACTATCTGCCTTAACATGAGTCCTGAGGACCCAAACTCAGGTCCTCTTGCTTGACTGGCTTGTGTCTCATCTCCCCAGCCTTCTATCCTAATTGGCTGGTTCTTAGCCTATCCAATACAGCATGGATGCATGTGTAAGTGGAAAAATTTACACAGAGATCCAGGTCACGAGTGCTTGCTGGAAGCCTCAGCAAACTGAGGTTCTCTGGTCTCCTGTTTGAGCCAAGTCACATTCTTTCTTTAAATTTTTTAAAAAAGTATTTATTTATTATATTTTATGTTATGAATATTTTCATTGCATGTGTGTATGTCCACCCTATGCATGCCTGCTGTCTATGGAGGTCAGAAGAGGGTGTCATATTGCCTAGATCTGTAGTTATGGATAGATGTGACCTACCATGTGTGTACAGGGAATCAAACTTGTGTCTTCTGCAAGAACAAGTGTCCTTAACTGCTGAGCCATCTATTTAGCTCCCAAAGCACATTCTTAAGGTGTAAAAGATACTTAAGACACAGATGCCCATGATGTCAGCACCTTCTCCCATTCCTCCTACATAAGGAAATGGTTTGGATCTGAAATCAAGTATTTTGAACTAATGCTCCCAAGAGAAGCAGACCTAAATAATGTTGCTTCTACTCTTGACCTTCCATGGGAGTGACCTGTATATAGAACAGTCACTTGAGAAGTATCAGGGAGTGACAAGGAGGGAATTGTTCTAGTGCTCTGTAAAGAACCCAAGGAGGACCAGTATCTGTACTCACCTGTTTTCTAGAGGTGCCAGGGATTGACCTTCAGTGCTGGTGCCAGCTAATTTTGTCAACGTGACACAAATGAGAGCCATCTAAGAGGACAGAACGCCAATTAAGGAAATCCTTCCATCAGACTGGCCTTCAGGCCTGTCTGCTTGACATTTTTCTTGTGTGTCAATTAATGTGTAAGGAACCTCCCACTGTGGTTAGGGCCACCTCTGAGCAGAGGGTCCTGGGACGTAGAAGAAAAGTAGCTGCTCATGACTCTGGAAGCAAGCCAGTAGGTAGCATTTCTTCCTGTTTTCTACCTCAGCTTCTGCCTGAGCCCTGCCCTGATACCTAGTAGTAATCCATTGTGATCAGGGTGTATAAGCCAAATAAACCCTTTCCCTCCCTGTCTTAGGGTTTTACTGCTATGAACAGACACCATGGCCAAGGAAACTCTTGTAAAGAGCATTTAATTGGGGCTGGCTTACAGGTTCAGAGTTTCAGTCCATTATCATCAAGGTGGAAGCTTGGCAGTGTCAGAGTTCTATATCTTCATCCAAAGGCAGACAGGAGAAGACTGGCTTTCAAGGCAGCAAGGAGGAGGGTCTTAAAGCCCTTGCCCACAGTGACACACTTCCTTCAACAAGGCTACACCTACCTCAATAAAGCTACACTTCCAAATAGTGCTGCTCCCTGGGCCAAGCATATTCAAACCACCACATTTCCCAAGTCGATTTTGGTCAAGGTGTTACCACAGGAGCAGAAAAAAAAGTAGGAGGTTCTTGAATGGTTCTTTTTGGGACTATCACCTGCCCTGATTGTGCAAGAACCCTAACCTATCTGTCACTTTCACACGAACTGTCTTAGTTAGCTTCCTGTTGCCATGACAAATTCTTGAAAAAATTAAGTTAAAGAAAGAGAGATTGGTCTTGGCTCACAGTTTTGGAGGTATCATCTGTTCATATTAACAAGGCTCTATCATTTCCAGGCTGTAGTGGAGCAGAACATCATGGCAGGGTGAGCGTGGTGGGCAATGCTGCTTACCTCATGATGGTTAGGAAGCAGAGAAAGGGGGAAGAGATGTGAGGGGAAGACTGAGAGGAGGGAGGAAGAGAGGGGGAGGTCAGAGGGAAAGTGAGGGTGGATCAGGAAGAAGGGAGCAGGAAGTAGGGAGAAGAAAAAGACAGAGAAGATGCAAAAAGGGAGACTGAGGGAGAGAGAAAAGGAAAGGTGGGGGATAGAGAAGGGGTGAAGAAGGAGAGAGAGTAAGTGGAGAGAAGAAGGAGGGGAAATGTGGTGGTTGAAGGAGATGGGGGAAGACAGGAAGAGGATATAGAAGGGAAAGTAATGGGAGGGAGAAAAAGATGAGGTAGAGAAAGGGAGAAAGAAGGAGAGAAAGAGGGGCACTGAAGATAAAAATACGCCCATCATGGCATGTATTTAGATTAGGTTGCCACGGACTGGGCCTAATCGGCCCCCTCAATCCGTGGGGATCAGGGGTTTGGACAGATGGGCATGGAGTCGGCAAAAGTGGGGTAACAAACAGACTTGACAAAAGGATGTGTGGATCTGAATGCAAATTGTCAAATTGAGCATCAGAATTTTTATACAGAAGAAAATAGGGAAGTTAGGTGACACTGGCAAGATACAATGAGGTTACTGGATTCTTACACAAAACAGAGGAATGCAAACACGGAAGGACTGGCAGGAACCAACTGGGATAAAACTCAATGTTAGCAACTGGGATCAAAAACAACTCCACCTAAGGTCAGCTTAAACTTAGAAGCCAGGGGCAAGGGCTTTGTGCCCTTGCCATAGTCCACCTTGTCCCTAGGCCATTGTAAATACTTGTATATGGGTGTAACTCAGCTAACTATAGTTCTAAGTATCTACTCTAGTTCCTTCTTAGATCCCAAACTTCCTTCTTCCTAGATAATGGTGAATTCCTGTGTAGGGCAGTGACTTAGCTATCATCCATGCCCAAGGTTGGATCAAGGACTGCCTAGAATCTGACTTAGCTATATGTCAAAATTTCAATCCTTAGGAGTACTTTTAATAAAGCGATATTAAGGGAAAGCACACAGATCCATTTTCCAACTAAAGCAAGGACATTGGAGCATTTGTTATACAGGATGCCATGGTTCCAGGAGACTAAGTTTCCATGAACTTTTCGCCTCCGGACAGCGCCCAGGCTTTTCGGCCTGTCAGGCGGGTCACTACTGGAGTGGATGTAGCATTAGGTCCCACTTCCTAAAATGTCTACAGCTTCCCAGTAGCCTACTGAGCCCATACACCATGGGTGAGATCAGAATCCTCAGGAGTTCCAACACCTCTGAACACTGCTACATCAGGGATTAAGCTTTCAACACACGCACAAGCTGGTGGTGCAGCTGCATTTCAATTCTAAAACACAACAGAGGTAGAGGTCTTTAATCTGAAAGCCCAGACCCTGTAATGTCCTTCCTCCAGGCAGGCTTCAGCACTTAAACATCCCAATAGCCATATTTACTGGAGGAAAATAAATATCCAAATGCCCAAGACTATGAGGGACATTGCTCATTGGAACCTCCACATATCTAAGATATATAACAGCCAGTAAAAGTTCTTGTTGCCAAATTATAGGAACTGAGATCAATACCCTTGATTCACGTAGAGGAGGGAGAAAACCAACTCATTCAAGTTGTCCTCTGATCTTCACATACATGTCCTGGCACATGTGAGTATACAAACACACAGAGATACATACATACACACACATACACTCACAGACTCACAAACACACATACATTCACACACACACTCACATACTCATACAATCTCTGATACACATATATTCACACACAACATATATACATGCACACATACACACTCTTTTGCACACATACATACACACATTATCTCATTCACACACACACACACACTCTCACACATATATTTACACACATCACGTGAAATAAAAATAAAACAAATGTTTAAAAAAATATGTGTTTGAAAAAAGTCAATAAAGTCTGCGAATGCCATTTAATTGTTTGATCTGCTAAGAGGCCTGGGCTTTATTCTCAGCACCCTGTGAACTGCTCGTGATGATATTCACCTGCAACTCCAGCAGGTGGAGGCAGGGAGACCCAGAATTTGATGTCATACTGTGTTATATAATCTGGAAGGAAAAAAAATAAAGCAGTACAATGTTTTATAATGTCCACTTTTTAAATTGAGTTTGAAGACTAATAAAAGTTCTCACGAGAGCAGTGTGAGGCGGAGACCTCGGGGGGGTCCTTGTTTTGGTTTCTTTCGGAGCTGGGGATAGGACCCAGGGTGGTAAGCGTTCTCTCCACCAGGAATGTTCCCTGATCCCTGAGCTTTCCTAGGCTGGACATGCATGTAATGCTACCCAGAGAGGCCTACGCCTTTTTGGTATATACCTGGGGTGCTCAGAAGTTAGCAGAATTCAGTAGCATTTCCAGCACCCCTGCTTCTACTTCCGGAGCAGTCTACTTCCGGCTGGCATTGGATAAACGCTTTGCCCCACACAGTGAGAGACACAGGCCCTGAGAGTTAACTTGCTGTCTGGTGCACCTGTGGCCCAAGCAACTCCCCATAGGTCTGAGAAAACAGAGGTACTTGGAGGAAAGAGGCCTGCCAGGCAGTGCAGGAGACCCCAGAGCGGGGAGATGTCTTCCAGTGGACCGTGGGCCTCATCCCAGTTCGGCCACTCAATTGCTGGGAAACAAAAGAGGCCAGAGCTCACCACAAGGGATGAGGGGTGGGCCCCAGGCAGGCCTGGCTCCTGCCTGAAGGGGGTGGCCCCAGCTTCTGCCCACTGCAGGCTAGGACTTTGAAGGAGGAGGGATAAATTTACCCTGCGAGGCAGGGTAATTGGCTTCTTCCTCAGGACTGTTTCCTTTTTGAGGCAGAATGCTATAACTGGAAGGCCACAAACACTGGCTGGCTGAAGATAAAGCCACCAAAAAGAGAGCATTTGGGGGCCCCAGGTGTTGAGCCTTGTCATTAAGACCCTGGGCTGTGGTTTGGCTGGGCTTTATAAAACCTGTTCTGAACGCGACACTGGAAAGCTGCCAAGCTCAAAACCAACCTGTAGGGGAGGCCAGAGCTGCTGGCCCTGTGACCTGACCTCAGCTGGCCTGCAGCCTGGCCAGTCCTCCCAGTCTGCCTCTCTCAACTCTCCCAGAGCCACTTAGAATTTGCATCAACAGAGGAAGCACAAAGCAATAAATATGACAAGACATTTTTTTCTTGTGAATTTCTCAAGTTGTGTATGGTACCCCAAATAAAAACCTCATCTTTTCTAATTGTGAACCGATGTTTAAAACAGTATTTCTGCCATAAATTTTTGTGCCTGTAGATGTAGTCACCTGTGTGTAGTCACATTTATATATGTGCTTAGGTGTGTAGAGGCCAGAGGTCAATGTCAAGTGTCTTCTTCAGTTGTTGTTCATCTTGTTTTGACATAGGGTCACTCACTTTTACATGGAACTTACTGATTTGGCTAGGTTGTCAAAGGATCCTCCTGTCTCCACCCACCTCTCAAAGCTGTCTTCACAAGTATGGGCCTCTCTCTCTCTCTCTCTCTCTGTGTGTGTGTGTGTGTGTGTGTGTGTGTGTTGTGCATACTTGGATGTATACATATTCCTGTGTGTACAGATGTATCTATGGAAGCCCAGAGGTTGATGGAAAGTGTCTTTCTGGACTGCTCTTCACATTTATATTAAGGCAGTTTCATACTTGAACCCATACTTGCTGTCTAGCTTGTAAGCTTGCTTCGGGGATCCCCTGTCTGTGTCTTCTGACTACCAGATTTGCAAGCGAGTTGCCAGGCTATACAGCTTTTGTTTGAATTCTGGTGTTCCAAATTCAGGTCTTCATTCTTGCACAGAAAGACTTTAGCTATTGAGCCATTTCCCCCAGCCTTGTTTCTTATTTTTAAACAAAGAATATATTTGCCTAGCTCAAAATAGGTAGCAAAAAGAAACTAGTCCGATATAGGGTTCAGTGGAAGCACACTCTCCACTGCAGACCCCAGAGATGCCCTCTCAGTCCCTTGCCCCGTAGATGAAGAGTGTGATTCGTTTCACCTGAGCACAGTGTTCCAGCACACAGGGATTTCCCCAGCTCAGACAAACAAGGTCACACTGTTTGCTCTATGTTACATCACCCCTACCCTGCCCCACTTTTTAATTCAACCATTTTGTTACACAAAACCATTCTGTAAATTGCTCCCGGATGGTCCATTAAATTCATTTATTTTTCTTCTTATTAGGTCTAGAATTCTTTTGAACCAATCAGTGGGTTATTCTTTCTTGAACTTGGCCCCTAGGATGGACATTTAGGTGGTTTCCAGGCTTTTGCGCTTGCAAACTGTGCTCCAGTAAACAACGGAGTCTCCAGTCACTTCCCAGAATTCCATGTGAGTGAGGGTATTTGTAGGATAAATTCCTAGAGGAATCTCTGGGTGATAGTCGTAGCATTTTTAATTGTGATAGATATTGTCATGCTGCCCTTTATGAAAGCGGTGATAATTGACATCCCCACAGCAATGCTGGACTTGGTTAGTTAGCATCTATCTTTGGCCCTTCTGTGTGAGCCCCACAAAAATGTGACTGCAGGCTACAGTTTGCCCACAGGATGCCAATTAGTAAACTATTTCAGTTTTTGCCCATACTGTAGCAGACACATGGCTTTGGCCTCAGCATATGCACACTGCACACTTAGGGACCCACCTTCAACTCCTAGGTGCACACCCTTTCCATCTGACAGGGGCCTATGGGCAATCTTGGTCTCAGAGATGATTGGTGAGTTAAGCTAGACAATTATACTTGTGCATGTGTGTGTGTGTGTGTGTGTGTGTGTGTGTGTGTGTGTGTGTGTGTGCATGTGAGCACACTCAAGCACACACCAACTTGCTTGGCCTTTTCATGTAGATTCTGGGCCTCAAACTCAGGTCCTCATGCTTTTGAGGCAAGTTCTTTATGGTTGGGGCCATCTCTGCAGCCCCCTCTGGGTCTCTTACTAGATCAGTCATCCATTATTCTGAAGTTGCCATTTGTAGGGATACTGTGGGTATGGGGACTTGAGGGAACACTTATACTCTAAAATCTTTTCTGAAAAGAGTTTCAGTTGGAACAGGAGAATAATGTAGAGAAAGGCCGTGTCCTGGGCACAGCCTGGGAACTCCCTGACCAGGTGCTACCAAGATAACTACTTTAGATTTCCAGGTGACTGGATCTGGTCATGTCCTCATGACCTTGCCTATGTCATTCCTGTCAGCTTTTTAATTGTTTAATGAACTTTTTTTTGTTTAATTAAAAAAAAAATAGAACCAGGATCTCATGTAGCCCAAGCTCACCATGTAGCCAAGGATGACCTTGATCATCTGATTCTTCTGTCTCTACTTTGAAAGGGCTGAGGTTACAGGTGTTTGCCACCACATCCAGTTTATGCGGTGCTGAGGACACAGTCCAGGGCCCTGTATGTTGGGCAAGCACCCAGCCCATGGAGTCACACAGTGAGTCCTCTTTTTATCTTTTTATATGGAGAGGGAGAGACGTTCTCTGGGTTATAAAGCACTCATGCACACAGAATGTACCTTTTTAGAAATGGTTCCATATGGGAAAAGAAATCACATGTACATGACTATACCTCACCCGTGTTTATCTGCTGGATAATGTGGATTTTCAGAGCTGATTTTTTTTTTCCATAGCCTCTGTGTTCAACATTTCTCTTCAGTTCTAGTAATGACCTGAAAATCCACCCTGCAGACAAAGCTGGAAACTGGCTTGTTGTTCGGGAAAAGATAGGGACTGAACTGAATCTGCTACCCATCTGGAATGGTCTATCAGGAACATTTGTCCTTAGATTTAACATCATAGCAGTGACAAACCCCCCATGCTAAGGAAAAGGGACAGAAACAAGTCCTGAAGCATTCCTCCTTGTTCCAACTACATGCAGCCGCCAGTGTTTGAAGATTCTCGACCTACACAATAATAATGTATAAAAGCTAGGGAAGCAGTAATGATTTATGTAAGCTAGGCGATGTCTTTGTACTGAAGGCTGAAGTGAATTAGATGGCAGCCTGGAGCTCTGGCACAGCATGTTGTTTGAAGAAGATCCCGAGGATCACAAACTGTATGAAAAACATTGGGAAAGGACATCTTTTCTTGGTAATTCTTTTAAAGGTTAGAATATGAGTTTTCCTCCCAAACTCTATCAGATCCATGCTCCCTGGAGGCCCAGCAAGCATTCAGAGCAGTCTAGCAGAAACGTCTGAGGCCCGCTGGCCTTCCAGAGGAGGTCCAGGATCCTCACACCTGCAGAGCTCAACAGCCAGCTTCCTGACTCTACCCGTAATCCTCAGACTCCCCTAGGAGTTTGCTCATCTATGTCTTCTTGGACATCCAGACCAAACCCTTTCTTCTTTGGAAAGAAGCCAGGTTTTTAACCCAAAGGGTGTCACATGGGGCTGTAATGAAAATTGTGCATAGATATGGCCCTTTGAAAACTTTTAGCCCCATTTTGAAGATTTTATTTTTATTTATGTGTATATATGTGTGTGTGTGAATATATGCCACATGTGTTCAAGTTCCCGTTGCAGTCAAAAGAAGGCATTGGGTCTCCTGGCACTAGGATTACAGGTGGTTGCAAAGTGTCAAGCATAGATTCTGAGAACAGTACTTGGGTCCTCTGGAAGAACTATGTCACATGTCACACTCAGGATCCTCTCTCTGTCTTTCTGCTCTGATGGATGATACCCTAGAACTATGAGCCAAAAGGAACCTTTCCTTAAGTTGCATCTCATCGGGTATTTTGCCACAGAAATATAAATAAATAAATAAATAAATAAATAAATAAATAAATAAATATCTCATAGACCTGCCAAGTAGTTTGTTGGTTTGTCAAGGAACCTTCAAATCCACCCACCTCATAGGCCGAGGAAGCCGAACATGTATCATGGAAGGACTAGAGGAGTAAGAGATCTAGGCAGGCACAGAAACGTGGTTGGCTTAGAATTAAAATCTAAACTCTGTGTCTAATTTCCAGACCTCTAGCTGGAGTACTTGGCCGCTAAAGTGCTTGCTGCACAAACATGGGAGTTTGGATCCTCTGGGTCTGTGTAGAAACATTGGGTGGGTGTGTTGGTTTGATTGTAAATATCAACTTCAGAAGGTGGAGATGGGATCTCCAGGGTAAACAGGCTAAAGAGAAGCCATATTGACAAGTTCTGCATTTGACTGAAAGACTCTGCCTCGATGAATAAGACACAGAGCAGTTGGATCTCCACAGGTATGGTGGTCATATAGGTGGCGCATGCCCCAGACACATGTAAACATGCACACATCCTCCAAACATATAAATATGCATACATATATGAATGCACGACACATCCACAGGCACATGAAAAAAATCTAAAGAGTGAATTACAGAGACTAAATCCTGAGTGTCAGCACAGTGAAGAAAAAAAAAAGCACCATTCTCAAAGTCCCAGTGGTTGCAAAGAGAGGAAAGGTTTAAGGTTCTGGTGAAGGAGGGTGAAGCAATTAGGAGAAGGATGCTCATTTGGTCACCTTGGTCAGGCTCTTGCAGACACCCGTGTCTGTGTCCCTTAGATGCTCCCAGGCATAGCGCACCTCCTTTAGGAAGGCTCTTTGGGAGACACTGTGTGCTGTGATTAAAATCTTTTAATTAAGGAAATGTTAGCACAGGATGCAGCGTGTGGCTGAAGGAGAGTTTGCTTAAATTGGAATTTTCTTCCTTCTTAACTAGAAAAATAATAAGATGAACCCAGCTTTGTGTAATTAAGGAGGACATGTTCAGAATGGGGCCTCGGGAGCCAGATGAGAATGAATTTGTCTACGCCTTTGTCCGTTCCCTCCTGGTTCTGATGTAGCATCACTCTTTGCTGTGACACAGCAGCCAACAAAAGCAACCTAAGGATGGCGAGGTTTATCTGGCTCACAGTTTAAGGGTACAGTCTTTTTTTCTGTTGCCCTGATAGGACACCCTGACAAAAGCAACTTAGGGAACAAAGAGATCCTCTTAGCTCACAGCTCCAGGCTACAGTCCATCACAGCAAGGAAGCCAGGATGGCAGGAGCTCAAAGCAGCTGATCACATCACATTCACAGTCAAGGTCAGAGAGAAATCAGTGGAGGCATGTTAGCTCTTAGCTAGCTTTCTCAACTCTTCTACAGCCCAGGCCTTTCAACCAAGGAATGGTGGCTCCCAATTACAGACTGAAGTCTTTGCCCATCTAGACAGTCTCCCACAGACATGCCCACAGGTCAGGTGAGTCTAGGTGGTGTCTGGCTGACAATTTAATCACCACACAGTTCATTATGGTGGAGAAGGCACAGAGGCAGCTGTTCACCCTACATCGCAGTAAGCAAGCAGAGGTACACTCTGTTCAGGTCACCTTCTCCTTTCTGTTCAGCATGTGGGATAATGTCACCACATTTAAGACGAGTCTTCCCATTTCAATTCACCTAATCTAGAAAATCTCTTTCCGATTCTTGTAGGTGATTCTAGATCCTGCCAAGTTGACAGTCAGGATTAACCATCACAGTACTGTAACTCCTGTCCCTTTGTCCCTTTTTTTGTAGCTAAAACCAAAGCTCCTTTGTAGGGACACTTTCCTTGGAAAGCTCATCTGGAGAAGCAACTAGGAAAAAGAGATGAATCTTAGAACCCACTTTCTTTCCATGTTACTGTTAATGTTTCTACTTTGCATTTGGGGGCCCCAACATGTCCTTGCCAACTGTGTATGGCTGTCCATGTTCTATTCAGTTGTCCTCAGAGGCAGACCACAAGCTATGCAAACATCCCCTGGATGGCTGACTTTCAGACCTGAACCTAGACAGGCAAGAGCATGCTCACAAGGACTTTGTGCTGGCTTGACTAGAAATGGACCTCATAGAGCCATGTGTTTGAATGCTTGGCCCATAGGGAGTGGCGGTATTAGGAGGTGTGGCCTTATTGGAGTTAGCGTGGCCTTGTTGGAGAAAGTGTGTCTCAGTCTCCTTCCTGCTGCCTGGAGATTAAGATGTAGAACACTCAGCTCCCTCTCCAGCACCATGTCTGCCTACACACTGCTGTGTTTCCTGCAGTGCCGACAATGGACTAAACCTCTGAACTGTAAGACAGCCCCAGTGAAGTATTTTCCTTTAAAAGAGTTGCCATGGTCATAGAGTCTCTTCATAGCAATAGAAACGCTAAGACAGTTAGACTTCACCCCTTCAGTTGTACATTTGGACTAACTTCCTCCCACTGGACTTCACCTCCTAAAGGTTCTCCCTCCACACCCCAGTAGTGTTGCAATCTGACAACCAAGCTTTCAGCATGTGGGACTTGGGATACTTTTATCTAAACCGCAGCATGCCTTGCTAAGTCCGAATCCAGTTGTGACACTGGATGCGGACATGGTCCCGCAGTTTGCATGCATCTGCTCATGCAGAGAATCAGGGTTTGGTTCTCAGCACCCATGTCCGGAAGCTCACAAACCCGTCACTTTATTTCAGGGGCACTAACACATTCTTTTGGCTTCTTCTGGTACCTGTACGTATATGGTATGCATATGGTATGCAGGCACACACATACACACATCTTTTTCAAAGGGAGCATAGTTATGAGAGTGTTTTTCTGAGAGAGCCTCTTCATGCTCAATATCCAAAGTCTGAGCAGGAGACACAGGGGCAAGGGGGGAGGAAGGAATACATGCAGCTGTGATTTCTGCTTTAAATCTTTCTTTCTTTATTTACTTATTATCAGTGTGTGTGTGTGTGTGTGTGTGTGTGTGTGTGTGTGTGTGTGTGCTCACACGGGCACTAACATGGTATACCTGTGTAAGCATGTGTACACATGAGATCAGAGGGCAGAATGAGGTTAGATCCCAGGTATCAAACTCATGTCATGCTTGTCATGAAAGCACCTTTACTTGCTGAGTCATGAAAGCACCTTTACTTGCTGAGTCATGAAAGCACCTTTACTTGCAGAGTCATTCTGCCAGCATTGCCTGTGCTTGTTGCATTCAATCCTCTTTTACTCAGGATCTCACATGCCAGGCAAGTGCTCTACAAACTGACCCACATCCTCAACTGTGCTTCTGCATTCAAAGAATAGTTTATAGCTAAATGTGTGCAGAATTAAAAAAGAAGAAGAAGAAGAAGAAGGGGTCGGGGAGGAGCTCAGTTGGTAGAGTGCTTGTTTAGTACAAAAAAGTCCTGGGTTCAATCCTCAGCATAGGCTAAAACTGGGTTGGTGGTGTGAACTTGTAATTCCCTTTGCTAGAAGGAGGCTTCTAAATGGGTCTCCTCAAGGGCCAGGCAGAACCATCTTTAGAAGTTATGTGGCCTTAGTCCCTATGTCTACCATGATGTTTACTTCCTTCCTTAATGTCCCCTGACTAGAGTTAAGCAATCAGTGAGGTACATACCATCAGAACCCCATCTCTGACTCCCCAACTTTCATAGCCCAATTGTGTCCTGGAAGAATTTGTTCGACAGTTTGATCTTGGGAAGGGAAGACCTCAGGCAACTGTGAGCTTCAGGAAGGGAGGGGTGTGTGTGCGAGTGCATGTGCCTGTGTGCAAGAGAGAGAGAGAGACAGAGAGAGACAGAGATAGAGAGACAGAGACAGAGACAGAGAGAGACAGAGAGACAGACAGACAGACAGACACACACACACACACACACACACACACACACACACAGAGAATGAGTCCATCACGCATGGGACAGTACGAGAGGGGCAAGGGGGATGGCAGCCCCTTTTGTTTTATTAGGAAAGAGTCAAGGAAAAGTCTTCACATCATGGTAGTATAAGATATACTTAAATCTAACCTTCAGAGGCCTTCCTTCCTTGACCTATTTTAGCCAGCTATAATGTTGGGTGTGCCTAGGTCCTCTGTCTGGAGTTAATTGGGATTAATTACTGCTAACTCTACTGTCTCATTTATGTTGGCTAGACTCATTAGTAGCTTTTCAAAACGCTTTAAGGATGAAAGGGTTGCTGTTTATAAAGTGAGTCCCCAGCTGTTCTATGGAGCCATTGCCTTCATCCCCAGTTATATAGACTCTGTGGCCAGCTGGCAGAGTCTCTGTAGGCTTTGCACCTTGGTTTGGTGGTCACTTCAATAATGCTAGAATCACCAAGGTGACAAACATCTAGGAATGTCTGTGAGGGGGTTTCTGGATTGGGTTGTAATATGGGAATGCTCACACTAGTTGTAAGTAGCAGCACTGTTCCATAGACTTGGGTCTCAGGCTGATACAAGGGAGACAGCGAGCTGAGCTCCAGCATCCCCAACTAAGGATGTGCAGAGGTCAGAGAAGAACCTGCAGGAGTCAGCTCTCTCCTCCATCATGTGGATCCTGGGGATTGAACTCTGGTCTTCAGTCTAGAAGGGCTAATATCTTTACCTGCTGAGCCATCTCTCTGGTTCTAAAAGTTCCTATTCTTATCATGATTCATGATTCAAAAGATTCTACAAGATACATTATCCAAACTTGGTGTGCTCTGAAACTCCCCAGAGACAGCCTGTGGATTCCCCATCTCAGTATGTTTTTAAATGTAAGAAACAAAATCATTCACTGCTTCAAAGGATACAGATTTTCCTGGTGGGCTCAGATCGTTATAACAGAGTGCCGCCTTCTGACAGAAAAGTGTTCTTATCGTTCCAGAGGCTGAAACTCAAGTCTGAGACTAGGGTGCCTGTGTGCCAGAGTCCTGGAGACAGAGGGCTCTTGTCTTATTTTCTTGGTTGGCAGGCAGCTCCTTCTTGACTGTGCTGTGTGACTGTGGACAAAGATTTCTGTGCCCTCCTCTTCCTACAAGAACACAGCCCGAGTTACTTTTGCATTGCCGTGACTGGAGTACAGTAGAGCCTGACATGGTGCTTATTTTAATTCAAGACTTCAGGGGATGGGCTGCTGGTAAAGTACTTGCCTTGCAAGTGTGGGGGTTGGGGGGTATACTTGCAATCCCAGCGCTGGGGAGACAGAGACAAGTAAATTCCTGGGGCTGGACAGCGAGTCTACCCAACTCCATGCCAGTGAGAGGGTCCATCTCAAAAACAAGGTTAGACAGTGCCTGAAGAATAACACCTGAGGTTGGGCTCTGACCTCTGTATGCATGCATGTACATATGTATCCACCCTTACACATACCTGCATGTGCACAAACACCTCACATATGCTCTCCAGCACATATCTTTTGAAAGAAATGAATGGAGTTTATCTGTAAGACTCATAACAAATCACAGAAGAAAGCAAGAAAGGGTTTCAGCTAGTTAGGCCAGCAGGGGGCTTTGGAGGTTTGAAAAGCTCCGCCATCTTGCTGAGAGGGACATGCGCTATGCTAGGCTCAGCCTCCCCAGCTCCCTCTATCTGGTCTCTGTTTTATACCAGGACAGTGTGATGCTTGTAGCCTGAGCCTGGCCCTGACTGACTGAGGATGCTGGGACATTCAGAAGGTGCCCTGTAAATCAGAGCCATAGAGGAAGGATGGAGAAAATCAAGGTGGGCCACCATCCTAAGGACAGCAGGAAATGAATGCACTTATTGGGATACACGAATAAGGGGACTCCGAGTGTCTGAGGGATGAGTTAGCAGGTACCAACTTCATCCAAGGAGCCTCAGGCTTGCCCGCCGCCATGGTGACAGTTGCAGCGAAGCTGTGAATCCCAGCATATGGTTCCAGGCAATGGTGGGTGTTTATAGATTAGCTTCTGCTTCAAAATAGCTATTGCCCACTTTCCATTTATTAATAATACAACTCGGAAGCCAAGTGACTTTAGATACATTATGGATCACCTATTTTCTTAGGCACCAACTGCATACATGAATTAGACAAAGAGAAATACAAAATCAACAAGTAAAAGCCATATGGAATTTTAAAGTTTGCGAAAACAAGCCCATGTGGGAAAAGATCAGCTCTGATCTCCAAAGCAACAAGAGGGAAGGTTATTCTGGAGCTAGACGGGACCTAAGAACACAGATTTGGCTTCCTCTCAGTCCCTCAGCAATGTGTTCTAATGTGCTAACAACTTGGTTGGTTGGTTTTGGTTTTTTGAAACATAACAGGGAGAGAGAGAGAGAGAGAGAGAGAGAGAGAGAGAGAGAGAGAGAGAGAGAGAGAAGCTCAGGAGTTAAGTCTGCTGCTTACTGCCCTTGAAGAAGAGCCAGGTGTGGTTACCAGTTATCTATACTGGGGAAATTATAACCACCTGTAACTCCAGCTCCAGGAAATCTGACTTTTTCTGGCTTCCATTGGCACCTTCGCTCACACAGACACCTACATATATATATATATATATATATATATATATATATATATATATATATATATATATATATATATATCAGTACACTTAAAAATTAAATTGTAATAGTAATAGAACAGAGACAATAGTCAGTAAAAGTATTTTTAAAATAAAGAGGTGAGGACATTAGGTAGGTGGTGACAACAAAGCAGACATCTATTATAGGTCTCAGATGCTATCTGATGACATTCTTCATCTTTGGGTTGGTAGCAGTTAGTAACCTTGTTAGTACATTGCAATAGGATTTACCTAATACTCACTTGGATGTGAGGTCAAACAGAGAAGTACAATAAACAGCTATTAAGGAGTCTGGGATAGCCCAAGATAATTTGGATCTAGATCTGCAACATTCCAGCTCTCCACAACCAAAGATGTTCTAATCAGTTAAGCAGCCTAGTAGAATCCTTAACAAGAGTACATCTTGTTTGAGAACATAATTTCCTGATCATTACTCTTAACCAAACGTCATGAGGAAGTCGCTGCACTGACTGGTTCCTGGGATGACTGATCCGTTCATTCTTGCATGCAAATTGCTGATGGGCTACCTCCAATGCACCAGGCATTCTGGAAAGTTGGTAAGAAACAAGCCCTGCTAACACTGGAGCTATCAGTCAAGAGACAGAATAGAAATATCAAAGGCAGTTTCAAATGAGTGTGATGGGTAATCTTGACGTCAACTCAACAGGACCTACAGTCACCAAAGAGACAAGTCTTTGGGCATGTACATTAGACATTTTCTAGATTGGATTAATTGAAGTTGGGAAAACTTACCCTAACTGTGGGTAGTACCATGTTGTGGTTCGGGTCTTGGACTGCATAATAAGGAAGTGAGCTGAGCATCCCCATTCATCTCTCTCTGCTTTCCCACTGGGGGTGCAATGTGAGCAGCTGCCCCATGTTCCTGTTGCCATGACTCCCCATCGTGATGGACTATGCCTTCGAACTGTGAGTCAGAATAATTCTTCCTTCACTAAGCTGTCTTTGCTGGGTATCTTGTCTTAACAAGGAGAAAAGTGACTGATATATTCAGGAAGTAAAGGGGTACTGTGAAGAACCATGAAGTGGGCTGGAAATGGGAGACAGACAAGGGCTAATTCAGGGCAAAGAACACTGGCCACAGTTAGAGACTCTGCTTGGCTCTTAGGTGAAGGACAAGCTAGAGTTTCTGGACTGTCTTCTGAAGTTTCAGCCTCAGATAAATGAAATGACTTTCTCAGAACAACAGGATCAGGTGACTCCACAGCCTCCACAGCCTCCATAACTTCAAAACTGTAATCTCTGTCTTCCAGTTTTAAAACTCGTGCCCAGGTAACCCACAGCCACCTGTAACCCAAGTTCCAGTTTTAAAGCTGGTGCTGGGAATGGAGTTTGGTTGATGGGATGCTTGCCTAGTGTACAACCCCCCTCCTCGCTCCATCTGTAATCCTAGCACTTGGTAGACAGAAACAAGACAACCAGAATCTCCAAGTCATCTTCTGTTACATGTAAGCTTGGGTATAGCCTGAGCTGCATGAGACCCTTCCTTTAAAAAAAAAATGCTTCTCCAGGAGGCTTGCAGCTTAGGCATGAGATACAGCCCAGAGCCTGGGAATGAGTCCAGAAAGAATCCCCCAGCAAACTGAGCACAGGGTAGGGCTTGGCTATGAAGAGCTAAGCTGCACAGAGCTGGCTAGGAGGAGGAACCAAAATGGAGACCTGTTTATACTTCTTTTCTTGAAGGGAAGCAGTTATATCTGAGCTCACAGCATGGAAACTGAGTCACCAGTCTGAGGTAAAAGTGTAAGAAAACCCCCCCTTTTAACTAAATTTTTTTTTAATTATTAGATATTCTCTTTATTTACATTTCAAATGTTATGTCCTTTACTGGTTTCCCCTCCAAAAATCCTCCTTTCCCCCCCTCCCCCTGCTCACCAACCCACCCACTTCTGCTTCCTGCCCTGGCATTCCCCTACACTGGGGCATAGAATCTTCACAGGACCAAGGTCCTCTCCTCTCGTTGATGACCAACAAGGCCATCCTCTGCTACATATGTGGCTGGAGCCATGGGTCCCTCCATGTGCACTCTTTGTTTGGTGATTTAGTCCCTGGGAGCTCTGGGGGTACTGGGTGGTTCATATTGTTGTTCCTCCTATGGGGCTGCAAACCCCTTCAGTGCCTTAGGTTCTTTCTCAAGCTCCTTTATTGGAGACCCTGTGCTCAGTCTGATGGTTGGCTGAGAGCATCCACCTCTGTATTTGTCAGGCACTAGTAGATCCCCTTAGGAGACAGCTATATCAGGCTCCTGTCAGCAAGCATTTGTTGTCACCCACAATAGTGTCTGGATTTGGTGACTGTATATGGTATGGACCCCCAGGTGGGGCAGTCTCTGGATGGCCTTTCCTTTAGTCTCTGCTCCACACTTTGTCTCTGTAACTCCTCCCATGGGTATTTTGTTTCCCCTTCTAGGAAGGATCAAAGTATCCACACTGTGGTCTTCCTTCTTCTTGAGTTTCATGTGGTTTGTGAATTGTATTTTGGGTATTCCGAACTTCTGGGCTAATAGCCACTTATCAGTGGGTGCATACCATGTGTGTTCTTTTGTAATTGGGTTACCTCACTCAGGATGATATTTTCTAGTTCCGTCCATTTGCCTAAGAATTTCATAATTCATTGTTTTTAATAGCTGAGTGGTACTCCATTGTACCACATCTTCCGAATCCAGGCCCTTTCTCTGCCTTCAGAGGCTAAAATGGCAAGCAAGCTGCCATACCCATGGGGGCATTTGTGTGGCTTTCTAGGGATCTATGCTCAGGTGCTTATTCTTTGTGTGGTGTGCACTGTAACAGTTTGACCATCTCCCCAAGCCCAAGCCCACTGATTTACTTTTTAAATGAAGCACCACTGTGCTTTCTAGGGCTACTGTATTGCATCCTATTGCCATCAGCCATGTATGAACATTCCGACTCTTCCACATCGGAAAACATCAGTTATTTCCTTTTTTTTTTTTTTTTTTTTTTTTGTAGCAGCAGTCCTGATGATGCATGTGGCACGTTGAATTCAAATGTCCTTAATGACCAGCAATATTTTATTATGTGCTTACAGGCCATGGAACTGTATGTGCATTCAGAAGGATCTTTACTGCCATCTCTTAGTTATTTTTCTGTTACAGTAGAAGAATACCCTAACAAAAAAGCAACATTCCAAAGAAAGGGTTGATTTTTGGCTTACAGAGCCCACAGTGGTGGGAAAGATATGGATGGCAGTAGGACCATGAGGTTGGGCTAGCAATCAAGAAACAGAGAGATTGCATTTCTCTCCCCCCCCCCCCCAGGGAAAGAACAGGAAGTAGGACCAGGATATAACCATCACCACCCCAAACCCATTCCCAGTGGCCATGCTTCCTCTAGCAAGTCTTCATGTCCTAAAGGTCCCATTACATTTCTAAACAGCACAAGGCTGGGCATCCAAGGCTGAAGCACAGGAGCCTATGGGAGACACTCATACCCTAACCACAATGAGATCTTTTGCCCAGATTAATTCCCCTCCCCCCTCTGTGTGTGTGTGTGTGTGTGTGTGTGTGTGTGTGTGTTTTCTGTGTCTTCTCTCTTATGAGTGCATACACATGTTCATATGTGCATGTGAAGGCCAGGGGTCAATATCAAGTGTTTTCCCTAACTGCTCTCTATCTTTCCTGCCCCTTAGCCCCAGCTGAGATCACAAGTGTGCAGCACCAAGCCTAGCTTTTTCTGCATGGTTCTAGGAGATCAAACGTAGGCCTTTGTGCTTGTACAGCAAGCCCTGGCTGAGCCATCTCCACTGCTTCAATGCATTCTTTGGTTGGACTGTCTGTTTCTTATTATGATTGGCTGGCAGGAAGTCTTTAACATTTTTCTGGATATCCATCCTTTATCCAGGAGCAGACACTTGAATCTGTTTGTCATCCTCTATCTTGCCTGTTGGTTCTGTTCAGTGTCCTTGGGTGTCTCCTGTAACTGTGCGCATGACAAAGTTCTCACAATAAACATGGAGACCAGCCATTGCCATCCCTTACTGATTCTCTGCTTCCCAGTTCACTCTTCAGCAAGGCAGACGAAAGTCAATCTTGGGGCGATGGAAGTTCACAGTTCAAATTCTAAAGGTCACCAGGATTGAAAACTGCTATTTAGTCCTTTGCAAAGCTAATATACATAGGCTGGAGGCCTAGCTCTGCAGCTAAGATTGAGCACTGCTCTTGCGGAGGATCAGAACTCAGGTCCTAGCACCCATATCAGGCAGCTCACAACTACTGTGAACTCCAGTTCCAGGGGATCCCACGCCCTCTCCTGGCTTCTGTGGGCACTGTACTCACCTCAAACCCACACATATACGTAAAAAAAATTAAACCATTTATTTTGTGTCTTTTGAGACAGGGTTTCTCTGTGTAGTCCTGGCTGGCCTGGAACTCACTTTGTAGACCTAGCTGGCCTTTAATTCAGAGACCTGTGTGTGTGTGTGTGTGTGTGTGTGTATGTGTATGTGTATATGTACACACGCATACACTTCTTAAAAGAGTTGTAGATGAGCTGGAGAGATAGCTCAGCACTCACTGATTGCTCTTTCAGAGGTCCTGAGTTCAAATCCCAGCAACCACATGAGATAGTTGCTCACAACCATTTGTAGTGGGATATGATGCCCTCTTCTGGTGTGCGTGAAGGCAGCCACAGTGTACTCACATATATAGAATAAATAAATCTTTTTTTAAAAAGAGTTTGTAGATGAGGAACCAGATACACTGAAACTAATAAAAAAGAAAGTAGGGAAGAGCCTTGAGGACATGGGCACAGGGGAGAATTTACTGAGCAGAACACTAATAGCTTATGCTCTAAGATCAAGTATTGACAAACTGGACCTCATAAAATTGCAAAGCTTTTGTAAGACAAAGGACACTGTCAATAGGACAAAACAGCAACCAATAGATTGGGAAAAGATTTTTATCAAGCCCACATCTGATGGGGCAGGGGGGGTAATATCCAATATATACAAAGAACTCAAGAAGTTAGACTCCAGAGAACCAAATAACACTATTAAAATGGGGTACAGAGCTAATCAAAGAATTCTCAACTGAGGAATGCCCAATGGCTGAGAAACACCTAAAGTTTAACATCCTTAATCATCAGGGAAATGCAGATCAAAACAACCCTGAGAGTCCACCTCACCCCAGTCAGAATGGCTAAGATCAAAAACTCAGGTGACAGCAGGTGCTGGTGAGGATGTGAAGAAAGAGGAACACTCCTCCATTGCTGGCGGGATTGCAAGCTGGTACAACCACTCTGGAAATCAGTCTGGCGGTTCCTCAGAAAATCGGAGATAGTACTACCTAAGGGCCCGGCAATACCTTTCCTGGGCATATACCCAGAAGATGCTCCAACAGGTAATAAGGACACATGCTCCACTATGTTCATAACAGCCTTATTTATAATAACCAGAAGTTGGAACAAACCCAGATGTCCCTCAACAGAAGATGTGGTACAATGGAGTACTACTCAGCTATTAAAAACAATGAATTTATGAAATTCTTAGGCAAATGGATGGAACTAGAAAATATCATCCTGAGTGAGGTAACCCAATTACAAAAGAACACATATGATATGCACTCACTGATAAGTGGATATTAGCCCAGAAGCTTGGAATACCCAAGGTGCAATTCAAAGACCACATGAAGCTCAAGAAGAAGGAAGACCAAAGTGTAGATACTTCATTCCTCCTTAGAATGGGGAACAAAATATGCATGGGAGGAGTTACAGAGACAAAGTTTGGAGCAGAAACTGAAGGAAAGGTCATCCAGTGACTGTCCCTCGGCCTTCACCTGCACATGTTTCCATGCTCACCACTCTCCCACACGCTCATCCACACACATGCAGCAATGCACACACACGCAACACATGCACACACATGCATATCTTGAAAATGGAAAAAAATTCTAAATAAAACTAACACATGACTCAGCAGTTCTGAGAGTATATCCAAAAGAGTCCTAAGCAGAATACTGAACATATCTTTGCAGTATGTTGTAATAATAGAAGGTTGGTTACATGTGGATGGGTTCAAGTAGCTTGAGTAGATGAGAGAAAGCTCTGGAAGTGGGCGCTAGGGATAGTTACACAACAATGTAAATATACCTATAGCAATGAGCAAGGTGGAGTGGTAAATTTCATGGTATATACTTCTAAGCACAATTAAAACTATTAATATATATATATATATATATATATATATATATATATATATATATATGTGTGTGTGTGTGTGTGTGTGTGTGTGTGTGTGTGCGTGCGCGTGCGTGCGTGTGTGTGTGTGTGTGTGTGTGTGTGTGTGTGTGTGTGTGTGTGTGTACTGTGAGCCTTTGTGAGTTCGTGTGCACCTTATGCATGCAAGAGCCTATGGTGACCAGAAGATGGCAGCAGATCCTCTGGAACTGGAATTATGGCTGATTATGGGCCACTGTCTGGGTGCTGGGAACCAAACCCAGGTTTCCTGCAAGAGCAGTAAGCATTCTTCACCACTGAGCCATCTCTCTAGCCCCCAAACAATTCCTCTGTCTCTCTCTCTCTTTGTCTCTCTGTCTCTCTCTGTCTCTGTCTCTCTCTTTGGGTGTTCACATATGTGAATGCAAGTATGCATATGCCATAGCACAGATGTGGGAATCCGAGAACAACCATGGTTATGGGTCCTCATCTCCTACCTTGTTTGATGCAAAGACTCCTTGCTGCTTGTTGCTGCATACTCCAGGCTAGCTAGCCTAAGAGATTCCAGGTTCCTGTCTCTGCTTCTCATCTAGCTATAGGCATGCTGAGATTACAGATGTGTACCACCACTGCATCTGGCTTTATGTGGGTTCTGAGGGTTTGAGCTCAGAACAGAAAGTGCTTCCTTAGTTTCAGTTAAAACATTGTAAAACCCCTAAACCATATCTGTCCTGTGATTTCCCCAAAGGAGCCTTCCATGTATACTGCTCTTCTCATTCCACCCATGTCTACTCATATTTACATCTACAGATGTAAATCTTTGTCTATTATCCTTCTGCCCCTAAATTTCAGATAGAACTCTAATTTAGCTTTCTCAGCCTGTCCTCACTGGGTCTGAAAGTGTGAATGTTTTAAAAGCGTTTAAGTCAAATTAGCAAGATGTTTCCTACCCCCAGCTCCCAGCCCTTCCCAGTGGGTAGATACCATTTTCCCCAAATGGCCTTCAGCTGCATCCCCAGCCTACAGACATCGATTGCAGCTACTCATGTGGTCTTAAGCATCCAACAGAAAGGGTGTGGCGGTGTTTGTACCCTGGGAGTCAGCTTCAGGTCTTCTTTGGTAAAGGAGTTAGAGGTGGAGATAACAGTGGAGCGCAATGGGCCGGAGTCCTGATGGCTTCTGAAATTGGCAAGCAGTCCTAGAAGTGAGGCTGAGGGTGGAGAGGGACCTACGGCTAAGTCTGCACTCATGTATGTTAGCAACGGTGCCCAAGCTGGAAGCTGTGTGGAGGACTCCAGGAAACTGAAGCCCTGGAATTTCTGAGGGAGGTAGGGAGAAGGGAGACTCGGCCCAGCAGAGGCGGAGAGCTGAGTGGGTAAGAGTGGGTTTGGAACCCTCCCTTTGTTTATGAACAAGTCTCCGAGATACACAATCCGAGTAGGGAACCCTGGAGAGTGGAAGGGCTTGTCTAACATCTTGATCTACTTTCCTAAACTTTTTGGAAAGAGAAAATCCCCCAGCCCCAGTGCCAAGCCACCCCCCTCCACCTCTCTATTTGTAAAAACCCATCTGCAGTTCAAGGGAAATCAGATTCATGTGTTTTCAATTCATTTACACTTAACGTATTAAAATATTGCTTTGTAAGAGCTATTTGATGTCCAGGAAGCCATTTGAGTCTCTTAAATAAATCTTTAAAGTCCCTTTTTCTTAGAAACAGGAAATTGCATTTTGCCAAATGCAAATTAACTTGCACCTCATAAAGTTCAAGTTGAGCTCAGAACATACACCGAGTGAGGGTCGAGTGGGTTGCAGACTTGGCAAGCGATTGCAGGGTTTAATCTAAACCAAAAGACAGCAATTGGAGCTCCACGGACATTCCAAAGGATGGTATTATTGGATTCCTTCAGCGAAAGTCAACTTGACATCCACTTACGCTGCCAGTTCTTCAGCTCCTGATCATCAGAATGTCTGCCCTGTTTTGTCTCTTCTCTCAGGCCCGAGCCACAGGACAAATAGACAAGCTCGAGGTTCACTTGGGCCAAAGACTATGCATTTTGATGGTTTTCCTCGGACTTTATTTGTTCCCTATCAAGTAACAGTACAGTGTCACTCAGAGTATCTGTTTTTCTCTGCTCACAACCCACATAACACAGGTCCCTTCTATCCTTTTCATCTGTCTGGGTGAAGTAGAGCAGGTTGCCATTGTGACCTTCCTTCAACACAAGCGAAAGAGAGGGCTGGAGAGCCAGGGAGATGACTCAGGCAGTAAATTGCTTGCTGTGCAAAAAAAAAAAGAACCAATACCTGAGTTAGATCCTCAGACCTCACATAAAAGGGCTGGACATGGTGGTGAGTATTTGTATTTTAGTGCTGGTGGGGGCCTGGATCCCTGGAGCTCACTGAAAGCACTCAGACCCCCCCCCCCCCTGCAGTGTATTCTAGAGGAACATGGACGAGGCACTTGGCTGGACATAGGCTCTGGAATACTTTCTAGGGGAGGAGCCGCCTGCACTAGTCTTTGTGATGAGCAATTTCCATGGCTTGGAGTTTCAGATGGAAGGGAAAGCTGGAGCGAAGGCAGAGAGCTCAGATGTAGCAAGATAGAAGATAGGAGATGGCATGTTAAGTCGATTGTGACTACAAAAGCAAAATGGGAAAATGGGAGGGGAAGAGGAACAGCTGTACCAGCACTTGTCTGTCCATCACTCTAAACTTGATTGAGAATACCTCCCAGTGGCCTTCTATGACTTCATGAGATGACCCTAGTTTTGATCCTTAGGAATACGATAACAAAAGGCCTTACCTGAGTAATATACGAGTGGCAATAATCTATTGCTCATGGTCTGAAAGCCAGGCTGAAGACATTCTTTCTGTTTAGTGAATCCAGAGGTCTCCTTCTGCATTTTTGTCACGTCTTTATCTTGTGTTTTTATATGTAGAAGGATCTGAAAACTTTCTTTTGCCTCTTTTTGTAAACTGCTATCAGTATTTATTGTCTGTAAGTGCTTTGCTTGTACATATGCATGTGCGCAACCCCTGCGCAGTGTGCATGGAGATCAAAAGAGGGCATTAGATCTCCTGGAGCCGGCGTTACCAATAATAGTGAGCCGCCTGAAGTGGTTTCTAGGAACCAAACTCATGTCTTCCACAAGAGCAGTGCATGCTTTTAACTGGCGAGCCATCACCCCAGGCCACCTTTAGGCTTCTTTTATAATGGAATTTAATCATCTCTCATAGCCCTTACCATACTCATACTACCGTGTTGGAGGTTGGTTTTGAATATATGAATTTTGGGATGGTGTTAAGACCACTAAAATGTTCATCAATTTTTGAGAAATTCTTTATTTTTTTTGGTTCAAAAAATTGTTTCAGGTTCTTAGTTTCCTTTCCTGTTGCTGTGATAAAATTTCTGGACAAAAGCAACCTTAGGGAGGAAGGGCTGATTTTAGCTCATCGCTCAAAGTCCATTATGCAGGGAAGTCAAGGCAGTAGAGATGAAGCAGCTGGTCACAGTAAAGCTACAGTCAGAAGGGAGAGTGGAATGCACACTAGTGCTTTACAACTTTCTCCCTTTGTGCAGCACAGGCTCCCAGGCAGGGATGGCCCCACCCACAATGGGCAGGTCTTCTCACCTCAGTTATAGTCCCTAACAGATGCGGCCAGAGGCGTGTCTCCTCTAGATTCTAGATTCTAGATTCTAGATTCTAGATTCTAGATTCTAGATTCTAGATTCTAGGTGATTCTAGATTCTAGATTCTAGGTGATTCTGGATTTTGTCAAGCTAGCAATCCTAACATCACAAGCTTTTCTGTTCCTGGTCTGAAATCACAGTTTGCCTTCCATCCCTCCCCTCTTACATTTGTCTTTTCTATCCCTCCCTCCTTTCATACAGGAGCTACTTGGGCCAGGTTGGCTTCCAACTTGGGTACTCTCCTGCTTCAGTCTCTGAGTGCTTCAGTTCCAGGTAGAAATGTGTATGTTCTTGTCCGTAGAGAGCAATGTTCATGAGCCAAGATGGTGTCTCATGTGTGAACATTGTTATAGTGCATCAGTTCTGCCCTCAGTGGACAGAATGTGAGGAAATGTGTATATTAATTAATTAGTTAATTAATCAATTTGCTTTGCATTGCAACTGCAGTTTCCCCTCTCTTGACCCCTCCAAGTCATGCTCTTATCCCACTCTACCCCACCCTGCCATCCACTCCTTCTCCCTTTCTCTTCAGAAAATGGGATTTTAACCAGCCTTAGCATATCAGGTTGCAGTAAGCCCAGGCACATCTTCTCCTGAGGCTAGACTAGGCAGCCCAGTTAGGAGAAAGAGAACCAAAGTCAGGTAACAGAGTCAGAGACATGCCTGCCCCCACTGTTAGGAGTTAAACCAAGCTACAAAACTGTTCCATATGTGTAGAGGGCCTAGGTCAGTCCTATGCAAGCTCTCTTGTTTGCAGTTCAGTCTCTGTGTGCCTCTATGGGAACAGGTTAGTTGACTCTAGGTTTTCTTGCATTGTTCTTGACCCCTCTGGCTCCTACAATCCTTCTTCCTCCTCTTCTGGAGGATTCTCCAAGCTTCTCCTAATGTTTGGCTGTGGGTCTCTGCATCTGATTCCATCAATTGCTGGGTGAAGCCTCTCTGACGACAGTTATGCTGTGGTTAGTCTTTAAGTATAGCAGAAAATCACCAGTGTAACAGGGGTGGGGTCCCTCTCATGGCATAGGTCTCAAGCTGAACGAATCATTGGTCATTTTCTCAATTTCTTTTCCATCTTTACTCTTGTACATCTTCTAAGCAGTAGAAATTGCAGGTCAAGGGTTTTGTGGCTCGGTTGGTGTCCTACTCCCTTCACTGGAAATCTTGCCTGTTATTGGAGATGGCATGTTCAGGATCCATATCCTCCCTTGCTAGGAACCTCAGTAGGGTCACCCTCATAGATTCCTAGGAGTTTCCATTGCTCTGAGTTTTAGCTTGTCCAAGAGATGCCCCCCATCCATTCCAGTTTTCTCTCTCAGTACTCTCTCCCTCCATCTGGTCCCTTCTATTCCTATCCCCACCTCTCTCCAATAAGGTCCCCATCCCCACCCCTGCTGTCCATCCAAGATGTCTATTCTATTTCATCTTTTCAGTGAGATTAAAATGTCCCCTCCACGACCTTCCTTGTTACTTAGCTTCTTTGTGTCTGTGGGCTGTAGCATGGTAATCCTTTATGGCTAATACCATGTATAAGTGAGTGCATACCATGTGTGTCTTTCTGGATTTGTGTCATCTCACTCAGGATGAGCTTCTCTAGTTCCATCCATTTGTCTGCAAATTTTATGATGTCATTGCTTTTAGTAGTTGAGTAATAGTCAATTGTGCAAATGTACCACATTATTTAAAAATTTATTAGGTATTTTCTTTATTTACATTTGAAATGTTATTCCCTTTCCTGGTATCCCTTATCCCCTTCCCCTCTCCCCCTGTTCACTAACCCATCCATTCCTGCTTCCTGGTCCTGGCACTCCCCTATGCTGGGGCATAGAGCCTTCACATGACCAAGGGCCTCTCCTCCCATTGATAACCGACAAGGCCATCCTCTGCTGCATATGTAGTTGGAGCCATGAGTCCCACCATGTGTACTCTTTGGTTGGTGGTTTAGTCCCTGGGAGCTCTGGGGGTACTGGTTAGTTCATATTGTTATTTCTCCTATGGAGCTAGCTGTAAACCCCTTCAACTCCTTGGGTCCTTTCTCTAGCTCCTTCATTGAGGACCTTGTGCTCAGTCCAATGGATGGCTGTAAACATCTCCTTCTGTATTTGTCAGGTACTGGCAGAGCCTCTCAGAAGACAGCTATATCAGGCTCCTGCCAGCAAGCACTTGTTGGCATCCACAATAGTGTCTGGGTTTGGAGACTGTATATGGGATGGATCCCCAGGTGGTGCAGTCTCTGGATAGCCTTTCCTTCAGTCTCTGTTCCACACTTTGTCTCTGTATCTCCTCCCATGGGTATTTTGTTCCCCTTTCTAGGAAGGATCAAAGTATCCACACTTTGGTCTTCCTTCTTCTTGAGTTTCATGTGGTTTGTGGGTATTCTGAGCTTTTGGGCTAATATCCACTTATCAGTGGGTGCATACCATGTATGTTCTTTTGTATTTGGGTTACCTCACTCAGGATGATATTTTCTAGTTCCATCCATTTGCCTAAGAATTTCATAAATTCATTGTTTTTAATAGCTGAGTAGTACTCCATCGTGTAAATGTACCACATTTTCTGTATCCATTTCTCTGTTGAGGGACATCTGGGTTCTTTCCAGCTTCTGTCTATTATAAATAAGGCTGCTATGAACATAGTGGATTATGTGTCCTTATTACATGTTGGAGCATCTTCATGTCCAGGAGTAGTATTGCTGGGTCCTAGGTGGTACTATGTCCAATCTTCTGAGGAACTACCAAATTGATTTCTAGAGTGGTTGTACCAGCTTGCATTCCCACCAGCAATGGAGGAGTTATCTATTCCAAATTTTCTGAGAAACTGCCAAGTTGATTTCCAAAGGGGCTGTACAAATTTGCATTCTCACCAGCAATGGAGGAGTGTTCCTCTGGCTCCACATCCTCACCAGCATGTGCCATCACTTGAGTTTCTGATCTTAGCCATTCTTATTGGCATAAGGTGGAATCTCAGAGTGGTTTTGATTTGAATTTCCCTGATGGCTAAAGATGTTGAACATTTAAGTGCTTCTCGGCAATTAGAGATTCCTTTGTGGAGAATTCTCTGTTTGGATCTGTAACTCATTTTTAAATTTGATTATTTGGTTTTTTGATATCTAGTTTTTTGAGTTCTTTACATATTTTGGAAATGAGCCCTCTGTTAGATGTGGAGTTGGTAAAGATCTTTTCCTATTCTTTAAGCTGCTGTTTTGTCCTATTGACAGTGTCCTTTGCTTTCCAGAAACCTTTCAGTTTCATGAGGTCCCATTTATTAATTGTTGATCTTAGTGCCTGAGCTATTGGTGTTCTGTTCAGGAAGTTGTGCCAAGGAGTTCAAGACTATTCTCCACTTTCTCTTCTATCAGTTTCAGTGTATCTGGTTTTATGTTGAGGTTTTTGATCCACTTGGACTTGAGTTTTATGTAGGGTGATATATATGCATTCTTCTATGCAGCCATGCTGGACCTGGCACTTCTATATGTAGATATCCAGTTAGACCAGCATCAGACAGAGTCGATTTTTGCTTCTTTGTCCAAAAATCAAGTGTTCACAGGTGCATTGCTTTACTTCTGGGCCTTCAATTTGATTCTGTTGATCAATCTGTTTGTTTTTATGCCAATACTATGCAGTTGCTTTTTAAAAATTATTATTACTATTGCTCTGTAGTAATATTGCAATGAGGAATGGTAATAGCTCCAGAAGGTTTTTTTTTTTAATTGTATAGGATTGTTTCATGTATCTTGGGTTTTTTTCTTTTTCCATATGAAGTTGAGTATTGTTCTTTCAATGCCTGTGAAAAGTTTTGGTGGAATTTTGATGGGAATTACCTTGAATCTGTAGACTGCTTTTGGTAAAATGGTCATTTGTACTATGTTAATCCTACTGATCCATGAAAAGATCTTTCCTTCTTCTGATATTTACTTCAATTTCTTTCTTCAGAGACTTGAAGTTCTTGCCACACTGGTCTTTCACTTGCTTGGTTAGAGTCACACAAAATATTTTATATTATTTGTGGCTATTCTGAAAGGTGTTATTTTCTTAATTTCTTTCTCAGTCCATTCATTGTTTGCATAAAGGAGGGCTACTGATTTTTTGAGTTAATTTTGTACCCAGCCACTTTGCTAAAGGTATTAATCAGCTGTGGAAGTTTTTTTAGTAAAAATTTTAGGGTCACTTATGTATACTATCATATCATCTCTGAATAAAGATACTTTGATTTCTTCCTTTCCCATTGGCATCCCCCTGATCTCCTTTAGTTGTCTTATTGCTTTAGCTAAAACTTCAAGTACTATATTGAGTAGATATGGAGAGAGTGGACAGCCTTGTCTTGTCCCTGATTTTAGTGGAATTGCTTTAAGTTTCTGTCCATTTAACTTGATGTTGGTTATTAGCTTGCTGTATACTGCCTTAATTATGTTTATGCATGTGCCATGTATTCCTAATCTCTCCAAGATATTTATCATGAAGAGGCATTGGATTTTGTCAAATGCCTTTTTCAGCATCTAATGAGATGATCATGTGGGTTTTTTCCATTCAGTTTGTTTATAGGATGTATTATATTGATGGATGTTCATATGTTGAACTGTTCGTGTATTTCTGGGATGAAACCAACTTCATCATGGTGGAAATGTTTTTGATGTATTCTTGGATTTGGTTTGTAAGTATTTTATTACATATGTTTACATCAATCTTCATAAGGAAAATTGGTTCGAAATGTTCTTTCCTTGTTGAGTCTTTGTGTGGTTTAGGTATCAGGGTGTCTATAGCCTTATGAAATGAATTTAGCAATATTCCTTCTGTTTCTATTTTATGGAATAATTTGAGGAGCATTAATATTAGTTTTTTGAAAGTCTGGTAGAATTCTGTGCAAAATCCATCTGTCCCTGTTTTTTTTGTTTTTTTTTTTTTTCTTTTGGTTGGGAGATTTTTAATGTTGCTTCTGAAATTTGTCTATTTATTTATTTAGATCAATTTCAATTTGACATCTTTCCAATAGGGAAAAACATCACTCCCAACACCCTTGAGATACTTGGTAAATGCCTCTCTATATATCCATATCTTGTCACTATGGGTTCCTTTCCCTGGCAGAGATGCTATGCCCTGTACCATTGTTGTCTTCAGCCATCTCAGACTACAGCATTTCATATGAAGACACTGAAACTACCTCTCCAGTGTGAGAACATTCCTTCACACAGCTCAAGACCATCCTCAGGGACACCAAATTTGTTTTCATAGTTTTCTTTGCTGTACTTTGGACACATGTACCCACAAATACCTGAATGCTAAAGGACTGTTCTCAAATAATGGCCTTTGGGAGATCCTGGTTGGTGAGCTCTTCCTATCACTGTGTGTGCCCTTGAAGGGGACATAAGACACTGGCTTCTTCTTCACTCTAATTCTTTTGTTTCTTTTGTCCCTTCCCCTCCCTTCCTCATCTCTTTTTCTCCCTTCCCTTCTTCTTCCCTTCTCCTTTCCCTTCTCTTCACTTCCCTTTCTTACATTCTGACAGTGTCACATGTATTCTAGGCAGATCTTGAACTCCCTATAAAACTTAGGATGACTTTGAACTCCTCTCAATTGTCTTACCTCCACTTCTCAAGTGCCCCATCATGCTTAGTGTATGCAATCTGTGAATGAAAGTGAGGGTTTCATGCACGCTCAGCCAACACTTTACCCCATGATCCACATCTTCAGCCCCAGATGGGGTTAGTGTGAAGACCCGTGGACTTCTGTTTTATTCATCATGGCACCACACTCACTGAGAGACCCTGTCTCAAGGGACTAAGGCAGATAGTGATAGAATGGGACATCCAGCATCCTCCGTATCATATGTGCATACAGTACAGATACATACCTTCCTACACACTCACTAAAAGGAAACAACAATGGTCTACTGTAAAGAGCACACTGTAGTGCCCTTGGTTGGTGTACATCCTTTCACATCTTTCTTCAAACTCATAAATACCTGCACAGACACAAACATTATTTGCCCCATGAATGTTGGCACATGGTATACATAATTCAGGATTTCTCTTCTTCACTTAAAATTTCATCTTCTTTAGTTTTTGTATTTAGGTGGTCTCCTGGTCCCCCGCTATACTCTAGGCTAGAGTTTCACAACCATACATCTGCCATACATTGAGTTTTCCTAAGTTCAGTCAAGGTGTTGAATTGTTCACATCCCATAATAACCATTCTTGATTCAGTTTGCAGAAAACAAAATGAATAAGGTGATTTTCCCCCACTTTGACTTTCTGCCAAGACTTTCATTGAAAGTACTGGCTCTCTTGTCATATGGACACACTAGACTTTAACCCAAAGTGACTGCTAAGTTACTATAGAGTTATACTTAGTTATCAACAGATAAATCTGCCAAAATTTAACAAAGTCTGGCCAAGATCCTTGGCCTTGCAGATCCCGCTACTTTCTTAAGTTGGGCATGCCCCAAGGGTGTCTAAGATACAGTGTTTAGTTACACTAATGATTTGAACTTGAAGTAGCTGTCAGAGAACGGGTGCCAAGCTAGACGATGCACAAGGTGAATGGTAGAATTGCAAAGCACTAGGGGCTGTTGGGAGATGATTGTAGAAAAGTGGGTATGTGGAGAATGGGAACTTCTCACTATCTGCAGAGCAAAGGGAACGCAGGGGTTAGGTGTGCTGGGAGCTCTGGAAGATGGCACTACTTCCTAGACCAGTTCAGGGAACTTGCTATGCAGCTATGAATGACCTTGAATGACTCATTCTCTCTATCTTCAGCCCAGAGTGATGGGATTACAGTTATGCACAACCATACCCAGTTTATTGGTGCTGGTGACAGAACTCGGGGCTAAGCAAGGCACTTTCATTCTTAGTCTCTCTCGGAGCCTTTGCAAGGGTAGCAGACTTCAGAGACCCATAAAGTATGTTTATGTTGGAATCTTACAAGACTGATCTATATTTGCTTGCAAAGGTCATCCTAAGTGAGTTTACTGACTCTTTATATCTCTCCCCATAGTAGGGCAGGAAGAGTCACAGGACTGCTCTTGGATTTCACACCCAACTCCTGCATCATTCACCATTGTCAGGGAAGGGAGGGCATTCATCTACCTATGTACTGGTCCTGTGCTTCCTTCTTAGATGCTGCTGTACTCCATGATTCCAAACTGGCATCCTGTGAAGGATAATCCTTGAGAAAAATGGGGGAGCCCTTAACAAATGTATATGGGAAAGCCCAACACAATCTCCAACAATCTGTGTTGTTCAATGTCTGAGAAGCTCGTGGAGAAAGGAAAAAGGTGGCAGGGATGGAGCTCGATCAGTAGAGTGCTTCCCTAGCATGCACAAAGACATGGGTTTCATACGAGCATCATCACATAAGCCAGGTGTGGTAGTGCACCCTTGGAAACCCACTGTGTGGGAGGTGGAGGCAGGAGGACCAGGATTTTCGGTTCAATCTTCATCAACATAGAGAATTGGAAACCAGACTGGATCACATGAGGTCCTATTTCAAACAACAACAACAGAAGCAAACAAGAAAAAAATGGGGGAAGGGGAAGGTGACCTTTGTCAATAAATGGTGTGCCAGGTGATACCCTGAACCTGCCCTCTAGCAATAAGACTTAGTATTTCTTCACAGAAGATCGCATAGGTCAAAACAACTGACAAACACCTAACAAAATGTAAGGTATGATCCTTTCACCAGAGATACATGGAACTGTGACTGGTAAGTTAGGCAATGGTGAGGTTTTTTTTTTTAAATAATTAAAACATACATTTATTTATTATTATTTCCATGTGTATGCATATGTGTATGTGAATTTGCATGTGTGTATGCAGGTAACCTTGTGTATACATGTATGTGGACAAAACTGAAGTTGAGTGTATTTTGGGATTTCTCTGCATCTTATTTGTTTAACAGAGAGCTCACCGGTACTAGCTAGTTTAGGTAACCATCTTGCTCTGTGGCTATCCCACCTTTGCCTTCTGAGCTCTGAAATTACAGGCAGGTTGCCATGGCTACCTTTCATTGACTTGGCTTCTGGGACTCCGAACTCCTGCCCTTATGCTTGCTGCTTGTTCAGAAAGTGCTTTAGCTGTTGAGCCATGTCCCCCATGTCCCCCATGTCCCCCAAGCCAACAGTGAGGATTCAGGTGTGAGGAGTGGTGAGAAGTATATAATAGGTGGCTGGTTCTTGGATGAGCATGTGTATATGTGCATGCATATATGTGCTTTCTCCCTCAGAGAGTGGTAAGATGTTTAGAGCAGCATGAAGATATTTCTGAGGGACACAGGGAAGAATAGTCTGTTTCTAAAGCTGTCTTCCCCCCCTTTTGAAATGTAATTTTAAAAAATTAGCTTAGAAACTGGCAGGCTTTCTTATGGCATTTTCCTCAATACTTAGTTTTGATGACCCTACACTCTCTTCCAGCCCCCACCCCCGACTCTATCCCGCTGAAACGCTTCCCTCTCCCACTTTTGATTATATATGTTCTATGCATGTGTATTCATTCATATGCGTGCCTATGAGGAGGTGGACACATGTTTGCATAAGCACATGAATGTGGAGCCCAGGGGGTGACACTAGGTGTTTTCCTCAGTTGCTGTCCACCTTGCCTTTTGAGGCAAGGTCTGCTTCTCACTGGCCTGGAGCTCACCAAGTAGACTGGCAAGCAAGCCCAAGGGGTTCACCTGTCTCTACGTTCTCAGTGCAGGTATGGCAAGCACACTACCTGCCCTGGCTTGTATGGCCTCTTGAGTTTGAATTCAGGTCCTCATGCTTGTCTTTCCAAGTGAACTGTCCCCTCGATCCCTTATCTGTTTTGACATTGAGATCTGAGAAGGGCACCTCCTTTCTCTCTGCCCTGAGTGGGGTCACTGTGGTGGCTGGGCTTTGTACTCTCATTATTCTCTGCCTCAATTCTCCTGTGCCAAAGAACCCCTCAGAGCCTGTTGATGGCTCAGGACTCTAATGGGGGCAGATGAAAAGGCATGTTTCTTCTTGGCTTTTCAGTCATATTCAGGTCTTAGTCTGAGATGTAAGAAGTTCAAGAATATGGGGAAGATGAATGGATGATGGATAAGAAGAAGGTTGTCTGTGTATGTGTACATGCATGTGTATGTGTGTGTATGTGTACTCATGTGCACACTTGACGTATGCCCCTCTCTGTATAGGGTAGGTAAGAGGTGAGGGCTGGGATGGGAGTGATCAGGGAGATCCGCAGTTGCTGTTCTCTGGCTGGCTGAGGTTGGCATCTGCCTGAGTGAGGAACCTGCCTTGAAAACCTCAGCAGAACTGCTAGGTGAAGGCTCATCTGTACAGTGCGGTGAGGACAGCCCGGAACAGCAGACAGGATCTTCATTCTATCCACAGGCCCACAGATTTCTTCAGGAGGCTGTGGGAGATGTCAAATACAGCTCTCCTGAGGGGCAGTGAGACACTGAACACTAACAGGCTTGCTAGTCATCTCCCTCCCTCCCCTTCCCTCCTCTGTCTCCTCCTTTCATTCTGCCCATCTCAGCCTTCTTCTGTCTGTCTGTCTGCCTGTCTCTAATATTTCTTTGTGTGTCTCTTTTACTCTCTCTCTTCTGTCATTCCCTCTCTCATTTCTCTCTCTGTCTCTCTCAGTTCTTCACCTCTTTTCCCTTCTTTTTCATCTCCATTTCTCATTATATCTTGCTTTCTTCTCTCTCTGACTCCATCTAATTCTCTCCTCTCTTATTTCTCTGCATCTCTGTCAGGTCCTCCAATTCCTCTCCTGTAGCATGCTTTTTTTGTTGCTCTCCTCTCTCTTTCAAATTGTTTCTTCTCTCCTCTCCCTCTCTCTCATTCTCATCTCTATCTCTCTAGTTTTTTCTATGTAATTCTTTTCTCTCCTGGCCCCTTTCCCTCCCTAACTCTCATCTTTCTCTGTCTCTGTCTCTGTCTCTGTCTCTGCCTCTCTCTCTCTCTCTCTCTCTCTCTCTCTCTCTCTCTCTCACACACACACACACACACACACACACACACACACACACACACACACCCCTCAAACCTCTGTATTAAATTACTGTTGAATGTCTCCAGCGCTCAGCACCAGGGTCACGTGACACAGCACACGGGGATTTGCTTTTAAATCTCGCCCAAGAGAGAGAAACGAAAATGACTTGCAGGATTTTGACACAATGATCAGACACAATTTTTTTTTATCCCCCACCCTTGAATAAATAGGAGCTTGTCAGATGCCATTACCGTATCACACAGATCAGAATTCGTCTCAGTTTTTTTTCTTTCACTTTTTTTTGGTGGACCTAAAAGTAAGAAAGAGTTATAACTGCATTCCAAGTTATCTTTGGATCGTTGACGGTTCCATGACCAAAGATTTGTCTGTCCTGAAGGCGGATGGAGTTTGAGCTGATTTATCCCCTGGAGCTTGAGGCCTGTCGGCCGCTTCATTGAGTCATAAACTACCACAGTGGGCTCTGGCTCTGATCACTGTGCTGCAGCCATTGAGCACGAGTTTGCTTTCCTTTAAACAATTATTTTAAAGTATTTGTGTATTGTGATGCGTGTTTAATGTATGTAATTGATGTACATGTGTATAATGCATGCATGCTATGTTTGTATATATAATGTGTGTGTCATGCATGATGTGTGTATGTATAATGCAAATGTGTGATACTTGTCTGTGTGTTTGATATGTGATATGTGGTGTGTGTGTGTGTGTGTGTGTGTGTGTGTGTGTATTCATGCCTGTTTCTGTGTATGAGTGTGGGTGTTTATGTATGATCATTTGCATATGTAGTCAGAGAACAATGGTGGGCTGCCTTCCATCTTTTTTGAGGTGGGGTTACTTGCTGCTCATTGACTGAGTGCTTCTAGCATCCTCCTGCTTCTGCATCTTATCTTGTTGCAGGACTGCTGGGGTAACAGATGTGTGTTATTCCATCCTGCCCCATGTGTGTTCTGGGATTTTGAACTCAGGCCCCCATGCTCATCTGGAAAGTGACTGGGCCATCTTCCACCCCATTTTGAGACAAGGTTCAGGCTGGCCTCAAATTTACTCTATAGCTGAATCTGACCTTGGCTTTCCTATCTTTCTGGCTCCACATTCTGTATGATGGGATTTCGGATGTGTACAACCAATGTCCAGCATACTGGGCCTCAGTTTTCTGATCTGAGATCTCTATAGCTGAGCCCTTGAGGTTCAGAGGGCTAGTGGCAGCCGTGGCATGCTTGGACTCATTTTCCATGTCTCACTTCTATTTGTTTAGAGAGAAGAAATACCTATTCTAATAGAGACCTCTGCATGAGCCAAGTGATGTTCAGAAATTACTCTTTACCATTGTTGCTGCAGTCAATAAAGAAATTGCTGCTATCTCATTATTCCCCAGGAAACACTGACAGATTTCTGATGGGTAACTTCGGCTTTAAAGTCATACTTGGGTTTTCTTTCTTTTTCCCCCATTTTTATTAGATCTTTTCTTCCTTTACATTTCAAATGTAATCCCAAAAGTCCCCTATACCCTCCCCCATCCCCTGGCCTGCTCCCCTACCCACCCACTCCTCCATCTTGGCCCTGGCATTCCCCTGTACTGGGGCATATAAAGTCTGCACGACCAAGGCGCCTCTCTTCCCAGTGATGGCCGACTAGGCCATCCTCTGTATATGCAGCTAGAGACACAGCTCTGGGTTACTTGGGTTTTCTTGCTTGGACAGCCTTGATGATCAAGTCAAGCAAAAGGCGGAGTACCCTCAACATCAGAGGAGGATAGAGGCTTGCTGTCCTGCGTCCAAGTCTCCGCGGCCACCTCATTGGCTTCTTTCTAATGAAGACAGATGCCAGGGAGCTCTGGCTTATCCAGCCACTCAAAGGTGTAACTGACTTCCCAATTTATTAACAATGCTGATTCATTACCATGACAATTGGGAAGAAACTGATTACCTTTGAATATCTGATGAGGTAATCCTGCCTCCAAGCCCAGGTAATGAATCACCATTTTCCCTCCCTCCTTTGACCTAATTTTCCAAACCATGTACCTGTATAAAATATTGTGCAGAGGGGGGAACATCTATTTATCTTACTGGGAGTCTCTCCTTCTGAATTCAAGAGAGAAGACAACCCGGCACCTAGGAGAGAAGATTCATGAATGTTCTGGGTCTGGAACTCACTGAAGCTCAGTCTCCCACACAGTCAGTTTATGGAGTGACAGACTGGGGCTCGGACGTGTGCTCCTGGGAAGCTTCGGAAGTCCTAGTGGGACAGTATGCTTCTGCTTTACTCCATGGACGCAAAGGGAAAACCAAGCCTCAATCGATTCTCTCTTTCCATCACATGGGGTCTGTCCTTCAACTGTAGGCAGTTGGGATTGGCTGCAAGCACACTTGCTCACTGAGCCATCTCACCAGTTGCCCCCACCCTCCACCCCAAGCCTTAATCTTATAAGGCTTGGGTGTCTTCTGATAGTTTGTGAGTTTGTGTGCATGTGGTGTGTGAGTGTGTATGGGTATGTGCATGCATGCACTTGTATGTGTGCTTATGGATAGAGCCAGAAGACAACCTTGACTGTCATTCCTCAGTTCCCATCCATCTTGGGTTTTGTTTGCTTTTTTGCTTTTTGAGATAAGGTGTCTCATTGGCCTGGAAATCACTAAGGAGGTTAGGGTAGCTGTTCAGTGATCATCAGGGATTCATCTGTCTCTTCCTCTCCAGTTATGGGATTACATGTACAAACTCTCACCCCCCCCCACACCCTTTTAATATGGTCTCCGGAGATTGAATTCAGGTCCTCATCTTGGCACAGCACACACTTTCTTTTCCTCCCTGGGCCAATAGTTTCTTCTTCCTTTTTAAAACCTTTATAATTTCTTAACTGGGAATATGTGGGAGTCTCACAATTGCTAGCTTAAACAAATGGTTCTATTGGTTACTCATGGGTCTGACTGCTAGTGGTCAGCTGTAAAGATTGATACTTGCAAGCTCCCACTCAGGTAAACATAGAGGTTCTCAGACATGGATGTCTCCCTTGGTAGAAAGGTACTTTTGACCAAACATGGTTCTTTTGTCAAGGCACTGTGGGAAAGAGTCACGTTCTCTTGGTGGTGAGTGTGAGTGCAGGCATACAAACACACACACACACACACACACACACAGAGAGAGAGAGAGAGAGAGAGAGAGAGAGAGAGTTTTGGTGAGGGCTATGTTGATACATTTTCACTGTGTTTTTATTTGTCCAGGTTCTAATCTCAAAAATGGAGAGTCTGGATCATAAATGTACATAAGACTATTTACAAGAACCCACAGCAGTCCAAGGTAACAATTCCACCAACGTTCATCTTCGTGAACCCATAAGTCTATTGGGGTTGCTTGCAGGCGTATCGCTGAGGGGTCACTTCATGCATCAGTGATGACTCAGAAGGAGCTACATCACTGAAAAGGATACCTTAACAGACACGGTGACTCAGGGAAGCTGTGTCCCTGGAGTTCTCTGAACAACTTGGAGGCAGCTCCACAGGTCCCACAATCTCACAGCCACTCTGCTGCTCAGTCTCCTACCAGAGGTCAAAATAGAGGTTCTCAGACATGGATGTCTCCCTTGCACTCATGTGCACATTCCCACACACATACACATGATTAAAATGCAAACAGTCACAATCATGCCTGTCTCTTTTGCTTCTGCCTAAGCAGAAAGAGATGTGATGTTGCCTTCCTTAGTTGTCCAAGCTCTGCTGGCCTTTCTTGTAGTGCAGTGACAACCTGCTACAGTCTGCTGCTTGGATGTTCACATCTATTCACTGAATGGACAAGAGCTGTATTTCCATTGTCTTGGTTTCCCTGTAGTTTGCCTTGGAAAGTTCATGTATCTAGAACTAGTTCAAGATCTGAGGGTTCCATGGGCCATGTAAGGACCCTTCTCTGTGGTTATTTTCTATTCCTATGAACCTTAGAGCTGTGCTTTGGCTCTGGGATCCCTGAGTTGGGTCCCCATGATAAACTTTTCAGAGCAGCTCTTCTCCTTTTCATTTAGTTGAGTCCTAGTTCATGGAAAGATGTTATCCATATTTAAGGTATGCTTCTTATTGGTTAAAGCAATCTAGAAACTCCCTCATAGACATCACTAGAAGTTATTCTCCTGGGTGACTCTTTAGGATCCAATAATAAAATGGTATCACTCCCTCCACCCCCTAAAAAGAGAATATTTGTCACTCATTAGATTTTGGATTGGGCTGGTTCAGGATAGAGGCTGATCTTGATAATGGAATACATTTGCAGTGTTGGAGTTAACTGTGGGCCACAAGCTGGGGGTAGGTATTTTTGCAACTGGTGGGTAGAGGGAGAAGAGAGATGTAGCTAAATGTGCCACTATGAATAAGGCAGACTTCCCTCTTTCATGAAATAGCAAAGTGTTTAGTCATGTGTCTTTATGGTGTAGCTGCAGAGATCTGAATCCCAGAGACAAAGGAAGAAAGCTAAGACACTGGATCCAGGGGAAGGGTGGGGATGGAAAGGCTGATAAAGACACGGGAAATGCAAATCACATGTTTCTGAATCAACCGAGGCAGATTTCCATTTGTAGCCTGCAAGGCTGGAATTTTCATTCTGTCAGATAGGGAATAGGGTCTGGAACCCAGAGAGTCTGAGGAAGAGAAATTCAAGGCCCATGTCAAGACAAACTTCTAAACTTCCATTGTGAAATGTTAGGTATGATGAACAGACAGAAGAGATGCTGACTTGCGAAGACGAGCCAGCCTGGGACACAGAGAATGCAGCCCCTGGGGTCAAAATTGTGGGCATTTGAGTCTAGAGCCCTTGCTACAGAGGAGGATGGAAAATGGCTATGTTGATAGGATTACTATCAGGTAAGGGAATAAGCAAGAAGAGGCCTGGCCAAATGGAAGCGCCTCCCCCTCCAACTACCCTGTTGTTAACTCAAAACTTTTTCTGAAGCTTTTTTCGTGTTAGCCTTTCGGAATTAGAGGTTCATCTAGGGCTGGAGTCACAGATGGAAATGCCTTCAGGTACTGGCAGATGCTATGAAAGAGCGAAGGACATGCTCTACCAGCTATGGCCAATGCAAGGCCAGCTGGCAGCGTATGCCCAGAGCTCTTCCTCTCCCTTCCCCTCTGCTCCTTCCCCCTCCCTTCCCCATGAAACCACTTCTCCCATCAATGTTCTGCAGAAAACAAGAACAAAACAAAACAAAACAAACAAAACAACAAAAAACAACAGCTTCCTAAGCCTGCTAAATGCATGAGCTTAATATTCATGTTCCTACACAGACAATTCACCCATCTGAATATCACATAAGATGAACATTCAGTGACCATTCAGAGCTTCAGAGCTGTGGGTGCTAGGGAGAAACCTTATTCAACTTTTACTTTTATCCAGAAAGCTGATGCTCGCCCTGGCAGAGTGGAGCGCCAGAGCCCTTGTTCTCACAGCACTTTCAGTTTCATGGAAAAGATAAGCATCACACAGGTAATTACCCCACAGAAGCTAAGAGTTGAGTGTTGATGGGTGAGGCCTACAGTCCTACTGGAGCTTGAAACAATGAGGTCGCTCGACAGGTGAGTAGGGTGCAGAGAAGGGAGCACAGAGCTCCCTTTTCTGTAGGAGTGAGGCTGCTGCCAAGATGAAGAACAGAGGTGAGCTTACACTGAAGCTGGATGATGGTGTCAGGTTAAGGGCAGGATGGAGACCTCCCTTTATGAGCAGAGGCCCAGAGGATGCATCCCAGAGCTGGTGGGGGATGATCATGGATGCTGAAGCTGGAGCGATAGGCAAGGGACAGAGGGGTGAGTACTCAAGGATCTTCAGGGCTTTTGGGGCTCTAGCTTGAGCTCATTGTGTGGTTGTAAGCAGCTCTATGTTTACAAAGGCCCTAACTATTGTAATTTGAGCTTATTATAAGGGATAAGTGCTGCACAGGGAGATCTCTCAGGAAGGCTTTTCATGGGTGCAGAGGGAGGGAGGTAAGGACAACTTGTGTGAGGCTGGTGGTGATGGGTGTGGCAGTGGGGATAGATTAGAGGGCCATTATTAGAGTATACTCTTTTTCCTCCAGGTATAACATGCTCATTAAATTGTCATCTTCAATCAGAGATTACTATGGCCTGGTAGCCATGGCAACTGAACAGAACAGCATAATGTTAGTCAGGCCGATGGCGATGGTAGTGGAACCCTTAATACTCTTTAGTAGAAGAGGGGAGGGTTACAGGACTCTGGCTGAGATTGCAGCCATTAGTCCTTTTACTTCATTCCCCAGCTCCAAATGATCTTGGGAGATGCTATATAGGAGCTGGAAGGTTAACTGAACGGGGGACTCCATGATGCAGCTCCGTTGAGCTCATCACTCATGATGGGTAAGTACTTTGTGGTGATGTAGCAGGGTTTGGTTTACACATGCTCCTGTATGTAAACTTTCACTTATACTCCCTTAAATAACCCCAAGAAACTAACCGGACCACCAAGTTGTACTTCAATAGAATTGTTACTTTGGTCTGTTGTTATCAGTGCCTGCTCTACAGGGAATAGTCCTTTGTTCTTACCTCACCAGGAAAAGTTCATACAATTGACATGTAGGAGGAACCAGGAACCCTGGTGACTGATGGCTTGGGGAAAGAAGACTGAGATACTGATGGTAACACTGCCCACTTCAAGTTTCTGGCCTGGGAATCATTGGTGCAACAGGTGGTTGATGAGAAGGAAGGCAGCTACAGGGCTACCTGCTGGGGAGGAGGAAGAGGCCTAGCTAGGTCATGTTTGGTCTCTCTGCTTTTTCTCTCCATCTTCATTGTCTACCCTTCTCTACTGTTTTTGAAACACAGTTGCATGGGGTCAGATTTGATGTGTGTTTCTGAGTTGGAGGGTTTGGTTTGAGTTGAGGTAGCTGCATTCCCACCCTTCCTATCCCCCAACTCCCCCTGCCCAAACCAAGTGAAACCAGATGTCTAACAAGGTCTTGGCACCAGAAGGCTCATTTAAACCAGGATCAAGGGCTGGAGTGATTGAGGGAGGGCTGGGGGTGGGTGGGGTATTGGTTTGAAGTGTTGGCCACATGAGATGATGTTTAGAAACTTCCTAACAGCAAGGCTCCTCCTCTGGCCTTATCTTTGTTATGACTGTAGCAGCCACAGCAGTAGCAGAGGCCTGGGGAGGCAAGGACCAAAGGGCTGATTCACTGCTGGTGGTCACAGACCTCCTGGGAACAGGGCTGGACACGAGGCAGGGATGGAAAGCTATTGGTGCTTTACTTGGGGAGGTAAAGAAGAAAATGTATGTCTTCTCCTGAGGACTGTGATGGAGTTTATCTCTTTTTTTTTTCCAACTTTTATTAGATATTTTCTTCATTTACATTTCAAGTGTTATCCAGAAAGTTCCCTATATCCTCCCCCCTCCCGGCCCTGCTCCCCTACCCACCCGCTCCCACCCCTTGGCCCCTGCGTTCCCCTGTATTGGGGCATATAAAGTCTGCATAACCAAGGGGCCTCTCTTCCCACTGATGGCCAACTAGGNTTGCATTCCCACCAACAATGGAGGAGTGTTCCCCTTTTTCCACATCCACGCCAGCAACTGTTGTCACCTGAATTTTTGATCTTAGCCATTCTTACTGGTGTGAGGTGGAATCTCAGGGTTGTTTTGATCTGCATTTCCCTGATGATTAAGGATGTTGAGCATTTTTTCAAGTGCTTCTCAGCCATTCGGTATTCCTCAATGGAGTTTATCTCTTAAATGAGCAACAGATACCAGGCCAGGGCCCATCTCCACGTCTGTGCAGAGCTACATCTCAATGATGTCACAGGACCTGAAAGAGGAGCCAGGAAGATGGCTCAGTGGTTAATCATCTCTCTACTGCCAGTAGTACTTAATGAAAGAATAATGATATGCAAGTGGTTATATTTTTAGGGTATAGAGATAAGAAAAATATGAACACATATATTATAGCTGCAGTATATTCAAATAATTTTTACTCAAAGTTGGTTCAACCCACAAGTGAACCAGGGAGGAGTGAGCTCCAGGGGCTTTTGGAGATGCTGTTAAGCTTGCTGCCCAACCCCTCTCATGTATAGTCATGGGGACATGCCAATAGAGATAGATAAAAGAGGGATGATAGAAAGTCAGATGACAGATTGACGCTTGAAGGTAGATAGGTAAGCAAAGAGATGATAGATAGATGATAGGCAGATCTTTAGAATTCATGGAGAAGCTCCCCAGTAGTGCAAGAACCTGGAGTCCCCATGCTCCTATGGTGAGACAGGAGGCAGAAACAGAGAATGCATGTGAGATGAGAATGGACATGGGTTTTGGTATCTGCAGAGTTCTTGAAATTATCCCCGTCTTTCCTGATTGAGATAAGACTGTGGAAGAGTCTTAAGCACTAAGGTGCCAGGGGAGGGGCCACCAGTGTGGAATCCACCACAGTGATGGGTTCTCTCTGGCTCCTGTGTATGGAATTACAAACCGGGGATCTGCCAAGCATATCTTGGTGCCACATGATGCAGAAAATCTACTCGAGCTTAGGGATTCATCTGCAGAGAAAGTAGAAACAGATATGCTTCCGGAGGGGAAAAACCTGACTGAGAGTCAGGAGAGCAGGATGCCAGGCTGACTGTGCTGCTAAGTTGCTGTGCATCCTCCTGCCGAAGCCTCTGCCTTTCCTGACCTCCTTTCTGCAATGATGACATATGCCACTTCTGCTGTGGGCCCCAGACCCGCTCTTCTCCCTGCTTTTATATCCACTGCAGTCTCTCTTCGTTTGGAGCAGGCAAAGGAGAAGCAGGTTGCATAGAGTGATGCTAGCTTCTCCTCCCGGTGCTCTGGGCCTCAATCCTCCTGTCCTTCTGCTCTGCCACCACTGATAGCAGCTTGATATTGAGGGGCTCCTTTGTCAAGCAAAATTCAACAGTCCTCATTCTTGGCACTCAGTGGCCTGGGACTCCCTGGATGCAGCTGCCTCATCCTGTATCAGAAGCCTCTGTGCTCTTCTTTCTTTGTTCTTCTGACTCCAGCTCAAAGGCTCTGAGTTATCCCACCTAAGCACATGTGTCCCTCTGGGATCCATTTCCCCACTGGACCTTCTGCTTTGTTGGGAGCAACCTGTTGGCTTTTTCTAGGAAGGCAGTGCATTGTCCTGGCGGCCCCACTACCTCCCTCACTCTGTGGGTCCCCTGCTTTTGCAGTCTGTGAGCTGTGATGATTCCCTAGTGGAATCTTTCATTTCCTGCTGCTGGTCTTGGTCCCTGGTGGGCATGTGCCCAAAGACTCCTGTTCTTGGCACTCTTCCCCTACTATTGACTTCTCCTTTGTTATGGGCTCACACAATCAGCAGGCCGCCTTAAGTCGTTGTTCAGACTTCTGCACTGTAGAGGAGGCTCTGAGCAAGACTGTTGTGCTGCCCTGTCTTTGTCTGCCGTGTGTGTGTGTGTGTGTGTGTGTGTGTGTGTGTGTGAAACAGTGTGTTAGTTACTTTTCTATTGCTATAATAAAACACAACCCAGTCAACTTACAGAAGGAAGCTGTTGTTTGGGCTCATGGTTCAAGAGCCATAAGAGTTCATCACCATCATCACGGGGAAGCATGGTGGCAGGCAGGCATGGTAACTAGAGCAGCAGCTGGGAGCTCACATCTTAAACAGGGAAGATGAGGCAGAGAATACACTGGGAATAGCACGAAGCCTTTTATACCCCCCAAACCCTGCCTCCTGTGATATACTTCTTCCTGCAAGCTCATTCCTTCTAATGCCTCCCAAGCATCTCTATGAACTGGGAACTATGTATTAAAAAATCTGAGTCCGGCGGGGGTGGGGGGCAATTCTCATTCAAATCACCACTGATAGATAGGTGATTGATGATAGATGATGAATAGAGATGATGTATCGATAGAAGTTAGTAATCGATGACAGAGGATGAAGATAATAGATACATGTTAGAGAGATGTCACATAGAATATAGATGGTAGAGAAATGATGGAGAGACAGATGATAGATACAAGGTAGACAGATGCTGGAGAAATAGATGATAGATAGACTCTGGAAGATGGCTGGAAGACAGGTAGAACTTAGTGCTTCGCTGTGTGAACACATGGAAAGCCACACCTCACACAGCATATGCTGAGAAGCAGAGCTTTCTCATGTGCGAGCTCACCCGAGGCCAGACTACAAGGCTTCAGGCTGTCGTGAGGGGCAGATATGGAGTAGGACACTGTGCTTCTTGCTACAGGCCACCCTGGCACAAGTGGATGGGTTTTCTCTGTCGTGAATCTAGGTTGTCAGCTGAGCTCTAAGGAAGCAGCTCTTCCCGTAGCAGAAGCTGAGAGCCTGGGGCCTTAGAAGATCATGGTTAGGAGTCGGATCGTGGAGACAGTCTAAAGAGAGACTCAACATTTCCTTCCCATTCTGGTAGTCTTCAGACTGCCCCAGTGCAAGGGAAGTCTGCCCTGGAAGGGGTGATGGGTGGGAAGGGAAGGAAGAACCCAGACCTCATAATCCAAGAGCTAGAAGTCAGTAGATCTCCTAAGAAGAACACACAATAAACCTGGGAGCCTTGGGTAGGAGGGCTGGGACATCTTAAGAGGCCTGACATCTTGTTCTGGCTAGTTTTATGCCAACTTGACACAAGCTAGCATCATCAGGGAGGAGGGAGCGTCAGTTGAGAAAGTGCCTCCATGAGATCTGGCTATAGGGCATTTTCTTAGTTCCTGATTGATGGGCAGGGCCCAGCCCTTGGTGGATGGTATCATTCCTAGACAGATGGTCCTGGGTTCTATGAGAAAGTGAGCTGAGCAAGCCAAGGGGAGCAGGCCAGTAAGCAGCACCCCTTCCTGGCCTCTATGTCAGTTCATGCCTCCAGGTTTCTGCTCTGTGTGAGTGCCATTGGCTTTTGGTGATGAACTGTTATGTGTGTGTGAAACAATCTCTTTCCTCCAAGTTCCTTTTGGTCATGGTGTTTCAGCATAGCAGTAGAAACCCTGAATAAGATAAGACTCCTATGGATTCAGGGAACTTCATAGTTTAGTGACTTCTTTGGGCACCTTTTCATATCCCATGTTTTCTTCCTTTCTTCCTTCTTTTCCCTACCTTCTTTCCTTCCTTGCACTGATCCTTCTCTCTTCTTTCTTCTTTTTTTGTCTCTAGCCTCTCTATGTAGTCGAATATGACCTTGAACTTCTGGTCCACCTCAGGAGTTCTGGGGTTCTCAGGCAGTCAACCATCATGCCTTTTATCCAGTACTAGATGGCACTCTAGGGGAGCACTCTATCTGCTGGCTGCCTCCCTAGGCTCTCTGCTTGGCGTGTTAGCATACATGGGTTTGAATCCCCTGTAGCTTTTTGTCAAATTTAATTTTGTTTAGTTTTGGTCAGGGCTGGTCTTGAACTTAAAACCTTCACCTTGCCCCAGCAGTGAAGTGCTGGGTTTACAGACATGAGTTCCCACACCCTGGCTCCTTGCTGTAGTTACATCCAATAGCTCTCCTTCAAAAGAGTCTAGAGCACTGAGGGGAGGACTCACTGTCCTCCTGTGGGATTCAGACTCACCCATAAGCACAAAGTGTGAGAGAGGAATGGTCCCCTGAGCAATAGGGGGATATCTGTCATTCAGGGGCCTCTCTTTCTTACTCTGTCAGTGTCCAGCTGAAAGTCCTTCCTGTTGAGTTCTTGTAAAACTTTATTATTCCTTGTTGGAGTTTCTGTGTGAGTGTGGCATTTAGGAGTAGTGTATGTGAGCGCAGTGTGTTCATGAGCAGAGACCACAGGGGGACACCAGGTGTCTTTCTTTATCACTCTCCAGCTTAGTCTCCCAAGTCAGGGTTGCTTATTGACCCTAGAGCTAGGCTGGCATCCAGTACTCCCAGGATTCCTCCTGCTTGTGTGTCATACTGTACTGAAATTGACAGGCCCACAGGTGACCACGTCTATTTTACATTAGGTCCTAGGACATCCTCATGCTTGTGGACCAGGTTCCTTACCACTGTTCTATCGCCCCAAATCCTCTCTTGAGTTTGTCATCATTCTGTATGAGTTTGGGCAATGTGTTCTGTGGATGGTGACCTTTGATTCTTCTCCTACACATCTGTGAAGCAAGTCTTGAATGAATGAAGGCATCTGTCCTGACATGAGGACCTTTGGAGCCTCTGTATGAGAAGTGGTTGTCACCTGCTGTGCACACACTCGCTCTTCCCTGTGTCTGGAAAATCCCTCTGAAGTTCCCACCCCTTCTCTTTCAGACCTCCTTCCCCTCAGCTACGAAAAGCAGGGCCCAGGAGAGCCATGCCAGGCGCAGGGTGACTTGCTACATCAGTAACTACAAGGGACAGAAACATCTGTCAGCACTCGATGTCACTGATCATGCACATGGTTTTTATCCTGGCTGCTGACATTTGCAGCTAAGCCCAGAACTCTGGGATCTGAGGTGTTGGTGTCAGTGGGAGGTCGGTGTCAGCTCAGCTTGGTAAAATGCCACTTAGCCTGCTTGTGAGAGAGCTCTGTCTGCCATGTAGCCTGGCCCAGGGCAGGGAAGCAGGCAGGCCACTGACACAGGTGACCATGATTGAAGCACTAAGGAAATGGGCACCACATACTTTCTGGGTTTAAAGTGACATATGAGGGCATCTCCTAATACTGCATTCTTGCTGGCGACTTGAACTCTGACAAGTTTATGTAAGGTGACAAGGGTTTAAAGATGTCATGGGAAGTTTAGTCATAGCTGATCTGTGGAGAGCCAGAGGAGAGATCAGATATAAAATGAAGAGATTCTGTGAGTCAATAACAAATTTCAGTGAAATGAAACTGATAAGGAATTAGCCTTCATATATAAAAAGTACTTACATATCAATACAAGCTATGCTACAAGAGCGGTTCAAACTGAAGGAAAAAAGCTTCATGAGAATAAAGCTGTAAATGAGCAGAGCACTAGACATAGAAATGTGTTTTGCTCTGTTAATAATAAATTTACATATAGATATTAAAAATCTTAATCTTAACTATTAAGCTAGCAAAAACATCAAAAAAAAAAACAAAACCAAAACCAAAAACAACAACAAAACAACAACAACAAAAAAATCCAAGGCCATGGAGATGGCTCAGTTGGTAATGTGCTTGCTGCATAAGCATGCGGACCTGAGCTCAGACTCCCAGCACTTGTATAAAAATCCTGGGGTGGTGGCACACTTCAGTATCCCTAGTTCTGGGGAGATAGAGATGGTCAGATCTCTGAGGCTTGTTGTCTGGGCAACCAGGAAGCTCGGAGCTCAGTAAGAGACACTGTCTCAAAAAAGCAAACAAGCAAACAAACAGGTAGGTCACTAGAGGGAGACACCCAAGACAACCTCTGGCCCTCACACAAGCACAGGTGAACACAGGAAGACATGTCCTGGCACACCTGCAGAGGATCAAGTGTGCATGTGGACACACACACACACACACACACACACACAGCACACAACCTTGGCAAACCCAGCATTTTATCTGGCCTGATTGCTCAGGGAGCTAGGAGGCACACTGTAAAAAGTAATGAATTCCTTCACTTTTAGAATAGAATTCTAGTGCGTGCTGGTGTTTACCAGACCCCTGCCCCATCAGGACCAAGGCGCATTTCCCCTGCTTGGGAAGTCCTGGCCCCCACTGGACCGGAGCGAATAGTGATTTATTCTTATTCCATCAAGGTGTTAGGGGGACAGCTGGGGTAGTATGGAGGGCAAGCCAGTTTGTTTTCCTAGTGCTATGGCGAACCCAGGCAGCTTCCCCAGCTGGGCCAGGCTCTCAGCAGGTGGCCAGAGACTCCTACCCTCAGCAAATCTTTATCTGGCCCACCGAGGACCATGAAATCCAGCCAGACCCTGCAAAGATGACCCTGCAGCCCCAGTGCCCTCTGAAGCACTCGACCAGGCTGGCTTCCATTTTGGGTCCAGCGTGGCCACTGAGGAATGCAAAACATCTGGGCGCCTGGCAGTCATGAGGTCACCAGGTGTTCCAGATCTCTTCCTCCGCCCCGCCCCCCTCCCCCTGGTCCTGCAGGAAACTTCCCAAACCTCTTCTCCAATTCGAGTTTTGCCGTCCTAAATCTGGACAGAACCTTAGCTCTTTGTGGGCAGAGGGAGAGCAGCAGAGACCCACTGCTTGGAGACTACCATTTCATAGGGAAATGGTCGGGCTAATTGGACCCAGGTGTCCCCAGGTGCTAACACGCATGCTCCCACTGGAAAAGTGGGTGAGAAGTGAAACCACATGGGCTACTTACAAATAAGTGAGGTGTGAGCTTCGGCCCACGCTTTCTCCCTCCCTCCCCCGCCACCTGCCTTTGCCCCGTAGGCTCTGGAGGAAGGCCCCCACACTCACACATTACACAGTATGGTCGTGGTTTCCAGGCCAGTGCTTTGCCCGGGCGAGAAAGTTGCAGGACAAAGTCTGCTCTGAACCTGCTAGCTTAGTGTGGGCTTGGAAATCAGGGGACTCAGCATGGCGAGGGGTTCTGAGCATCCTGCACGGGGACAGGAACTGCACTTCACAGGGAAGTTGAGGACAGTCAGAAAGTAGGTCCTCGGAGATGAGCACCGAGGAGCGTGGGCTTTTGCTTCTGGACACTCGAGGACCCTGTGAACACTTTTTATTACTCTCTTTGTTTTTGAGACAAGGCCTCAGTTATCCTAGGCTTGTCCTAAACTCAGTATGCCCCCAAGGAAGACCTTGAACATCTGACGCTCTGAACTTCTGGCTTTATTACTTGAGTGCTGGGATTACGGGTGTGCACTGTCATGCCAGGTTTACACAATGCTGGGGATAGAATTCAGGGCTTTGTTCATGCTAGGGAGGTGCTATATTGGCTGAGCCACAGCCCTGGCCTTATATGCATTGCTTAATGAATACTCACTACACCAAAACAGGCAACCTTTTCTCTGTCCGTTTTACAGATCAGCAAACTGAGTACCGGTCAGAGATGCCCAGTAAGGACTTATGCATGGTTCTCTGACTAGTAAACAACAGCATGGTGGTGGCTGGCACATTAGGCCTTGCTGTCGCTTACTCTAGGCTGGGAGTATCCTGCTTCCTATCTTGGAGGAGCTGACCTGCTCTAGAAACAGGAATTGCAAAGTCATAGAATGTCCTCCTGAGACCAAAGCTCTGCCTTTCCAATCCTTCTAAATCAGATGATTTCACTCAAACTTCATATATTCCTATCTATTTCTCTTTTTTTTAAAAGAAAGAAATTTTAATTAAATTTAAAGATTTAGACCTTTTTTGTGTGTGGATGTCATGCAGGAGTGTGTATGTGTTTGCATGTGTGCATGTGGTGATGGGGGCACAAGCACATTTTTGAATTCCCGTTGAAGTACAGGATAGCTTGAGGTGGGGTCACTTCTCTCCTTCCACCATGTGGGTCCTGGAGATCCAGCTTAGGGTGCTAGGTTAGATGGCCATCTGTCTGCCTTCAGCTCCCATATCATGTATTTTGACTATCATCCAAAGTCCAAGACAAATAGATTTAAGGATTTGGATTACTGGGCCCCAATCTAAGGATGGTACAGGGTCCCCTTGGACACTAACTCAGCTCTCCTCAGGCCCTACTTTAGGTTTCACTCTGGGAGCAGTGACTTAGTCCTTTGGTCACCTGTGTGTGGCATGTAGACCTGGGGCTCATACATTGCCTGAAATCAGGCATGCCTACATAGCTGATAACTCTGGTTTCAAAGCTTGGAGCTATGTAAGCTCTGGATTGGAGCTCATCTATGAAGTCCAATTTTGTTAAAATTACCTTTTATTTACTTTGAAAGTGCGTGTGTGTGTGTGTGTGTGTGTGTGTGTGTGTGTGTGTACATGCATGCATGCCACAGTTCACACATGGAGGTCAGAGGAGAACTTGCAGGATTCATTTCTTTCTTTCCATCTTATAAGGGTATGTTTATCCCAGCAACATGAATGAAACTAGGACACTAATACTCTGGAGAATAGGCACCTAAACCAAGAACTGCTGAGCTGCCATCTTGCCCACCTCTGCTTTACCTGGATGTTGTTGTTGTTGTTGAGGTGAGGTATCATGTAGCCAGGACTGACCTTGAGCTCCTTACACAGTCATGGATGACATTGAATTTCTGATTCTCCTGCCTCTACTCCCCAAGTGCTGGGAGTACAAGCTTGAACTATCACACCTGATTAATGCCCTTCTGGATATTGAACCCAGGGCTTTACATGTGCTAGATAAATACTCTACCACCCAAGTCACAGGCTTTGTCCAATCTACTGACATTTCAACTGCAGAGAGAACACCCCCCAAATAAACCAGCTATCCAGG